>JACEFZ010024840.1:30000-244069 GCA_014155875.1 Cepaea nemoralis
TGTATGATATTCGACAGTGAAGCTAGAACACAATTTAGAAGATGATGGCTCAGAATTTGAAGACAGAAGTTGTTGAGAGGCCGCTACATTTGGCTTATACCCAAGTTGGTTTGCGAGAACCTAGCTTCTGCTGAGCAGGACATGCTGATGAGATTTATGTTTAGCAAGTGATAGGTGTATCACTGAACAGTCAGAACATTGTATAAATACACTACTGATACCAGGAACATTCATACAAATTTATACTGATACCTAGAACATTCAGAGTGTGGTGTTAATATGGGGAATCTTTAAAACCAGTGACACTAGATCCATTAAGATTTCCCCAGTAACAGTGACAATAGGTTATAATTTTCTGATTAACAATCAGTTAAATAACAGAGGAAATTCATAGTGTAAATCAAATTGAAGACTCTCATTAAACAGTGTTTGTCATGGGTGTCCAAGCATCCTAGTGGTTCAAGAGACAACGGAGGAAGTCTTCACGTGACCGGAGGAGCATCACCTTGGTGAGGTTGCTTGTCTGGAATACATGGTGCTAGTGTGTTCTCAGCATAGTGATGAGAATGACTATACTCCTGAACACTGATCTGAGTCTATAGACACTTTAGAGTACACGTCACACATTCTACACCTTATATATATATATATATATATATATATATATATATATATATATATATATATATATATATATATATATATATATATATGTATATATATATATATACACACACACACACTTCTCCTACATATTTTTTATTAGCATATCCTTTACAGGACTTAGCTGTCAACACCAACATCTTTCAGCTGTATGTTGATCTCTTGGCAAGATTACGCTCAGTAGTTTGCCATTGCTTTCTGAGCGGCCGGCTCACATACCCCGTAAGTTATCGATGCGATTCGAACCACTGATGATTTGAACCGTCATCACGTTACCGACGAGAGTATACGAGATTACGGAGAAAAGTCATAACCTCTAAGCCACGAAGCCGGCTCTCCTACATATACTATTTGCTTTAATAAATTTCGTGGTTTTATTTGTTGAAGCTAGAGTTGTCAAGTATGTTAAGTTGGGGAATAATGAGAGGGGGCATGATCCAGGAGTGAGTAAGAGTGAGAAGAAGGTGTCTTCAGATTGAGGGAGTGTTGTGGACGGAGTCTGCTGGATATCTCCAGGATAGAGATATTGAATTAAAACAAATGTGGGTGTTGATTCCCCTCACTCCAGGGACGACACTAAAGTGGTAAAGAAGAACAAATTACTACGACATTCATTCTTTACACACGACAGTGAATATGGGTTGTGTCGTGCTTAGGGCACAAAACCAGATGAAGGTACCATAAATTATATATTATACAAAGTGTTGTCATGCGTCGGAGTGCACTAATTGATTAATTCGTGTTTGGGTTATGCCGAACATGTTCTCTGCTGATAGACAAGCCTTTACATATAAAAGGTGCCTTCTATCATGAGATTAATTGTTAGCTTATACTCTTCTCTACATCTTTCTTCATCTCACTCATATGCATTCATTAGACATAATATTAATATGTGCATGTAAGATAAGTAATTATACTTATTTGATTTCCCAATGCTAACTTTAAATGTTTAACACCATTGGCATCACAATGAGATCTGAATCATTCATCAGACACAATCATATCTGTATGGATGACAACTAAGCATATGTATGTGCTTTACACAGAATACTTTCACAGATTCAACCACAATGACATTACAATAGAATCTTAATCATCCTCATTGTCAGTAGGCCTGTAGGCGACGGACAAGCACGACGATGAACCCGACTGGCAGCTGCTACGCAGTTGATGCCCAGTGGTCAGCATGACGCACGAATCGCACGGGGATTAAAAGCAGGGCTAACAAGAAACATCGGTGATTAGCTCAGACTGCTTCAGGACTTTGAGACAGGACGGACATGAGAGAAAGTGTTGCGTGTATTCGTGTATTATTTTATGCTCTATGTGAGAAAGCCTGTATGCTGAGTAGATTCTGTTTAGGGACTGAGTGAGTGCTTTGTTCTATGCATCTATGAACTTGCGTATTGCATATATGTACTTGTAATGGCATTGTCGCTAATTGTGAGCGCAGCATTATATGAATGCCGTTGAGTTATGTGATTAAAGTGTTTCAGTTATGTTGCCGAGTGTCTGAGTACAATCATTCTTTGTGTATGATTGTTTTCACTCTTGTTAGAGAGCACGAGCCACTGTTAGTTTAAAGTAAGACCCTGACAAGGAGTGAATGTTGGGGTTCGTCCGGCTGTGAACAAATTACACTTGTAAGCTAGTGATTGAACATGGAGATTTCGTCCGTTTGAGAAATGAGCGAAATATGTGAGAGTTAGGGAGTGTTCACAAGTGGTAAAGAGGATTGTGAACGAACGACGATTGTAAGACAGAGTGTCAACGCAGTTGAACGTGAGAAAAAATTAAAAGACATATATACATTATTGATATGATATGTGATGGCTTGGAAAATAAATTGCTAAACGAATGAAAGCATGAGCGAGCAAGAGCAACAGTAGTCAGTAATTTACAGTTGTATTAAATTTCCAATAATCTGATAACTGACGACGAGACAACAATACATTTATACTTTACTGCATACAAACCTATAAACACTTAGTTGACATCGCATACACCACAGAGTCAAAAATATACAAATATTTTTCTCTCCCAAGTAAACAGGTTTGTCAGCTATAATTGTAGAAGTACTAAATTGATCTTCCCGGCTGTAAAAGTCCAAGCAACCCTTCTATGGTGCAGTTACCAACAGACTTCCAAAGCTCCAAAGCCCATCGGCACTTAAGTACTTTTTTTCCTTATATACTATTGTAGGGGGTCAGGCCCTACCAGCACTACCAATTACCACCTACAGATTGGAACATAATTTATATGAGAAGTCAATCTGGGGAACCACTAAAAGTCATAGAAACCATCCCTAATGAGTTAAGAAAAGACTATCACTACATGAAAGCCAAAATCATGGCACATTTCTATTAGATGAAGCAGGTTATAGGGAACAGTTAGCTAAATTATATCCAAAAGCAATACAAACGTTCTCTGATTATACATCGCAAGTCCAAGACGTTTTCAGTAAATGGTTATCGTCAGCGAAAATTGACAACAATTTTGAACGTTTGAAACATCTAATATTGAGAGATAAGATCATATCATCGCTGTCACCACCTTTTTCACTGTTTTTACAAGAGTGTGAATGTGAGACTGTCCAGCAGATGGAGAAACGTGGATCGGATTATTTTACAGCCAATAAAGACTTTTTTGTAAATGTTCTCAAAGATACAGAATTTGTAGCAGCCGCTACATATGATAAATCGAAACAAACCAGTTTCAATAAACAAAAACCATTTAGACAATTTAACAACTGCCATTGTAAATACTGCAACTATAATCACAGTGAAAGTGAAATGTGTGATAATCAACCATGATACCTTACATATTTACAAAATAACATTGATAAGCAAGAGAGTGACCGAAAGAACTATAAACAATTGACTAAATGTTATCAGTTGCGTACGGCCACTGGCGACATGCTTGTAAGGGAAAATAAATGACAAAGAAAGCCAATGCTGCAATGTTCGATAATTCATCCTCTGAAGAAGGACAAGAAGAAAATCAACATCCAGCTAATGCAGCAGAAATTATTGATGTATTCCAACTAGAGAAATGCCCAACCTGCAACCGCTTCCATTAGGATGGTTTATTAACATGTGGTCATTCCATGCCAATAGCAAATGAGGAAGCCAATCTAGTAATAGATTCAAAAGGGGAGCTAAACATCCATCAGGGCTATGTCAACGGCAAAATAGCCAGTGTTTTGAGAGATAGTGGTAGTACCCTTATTGGTTTAAGGAAAGACTTTATACAACCTGCAGATCACACAGGCAAATATTTAATATGTAGAACTTTTTCAGGAAATATTGAAAAATATCAACTTGCATGGGAATACATTCAAATACCTTTTTGACAGGCAAGGTAAAATGCGCAGCATTGTTTAATCCATGTTGCGATGTAATTATTGGGAACCTGCCTGAAGATAATGATATGCCACATGACCTTGTAACATCTTGCTTTGAAAATATTTGATCAAATAACGCAGTAACAAGATCAGTTGCAGAATTACAATCTCAGAGAAACCAAAATGAGACAGTAGAACGGGTGAAACCCTACTATAACAGAGACGAAGACCAAGACGAGACAGCAGCAAACACAACCGTAGTAGACCACACAGAAGATACAGACAAAATACCAGTCCTATCACTAAATACGACAGACACACTGCAAGACATCAAACTATCGCTCGATCTCTCTCAGACTGAGACAGACAACTGCAGGCAACTGTTACAAGACCATTTTCTCCAACCACCCAAGACAGACGGATCTAGTAGAACACCAGATCATACTGACAACTCAGGTACCAATAAAGTGCAGACATTATTCAATACCAATAAATTACAAAGACAAATTACATCAAGACAACACCAGCACTTGATCCTCTCAGTAATTGATTATGGATTAGGTCTGCTCACTGTCTCAGAGAGTCAGCTGGTGAAAATAGAGCGCATACAGAACGAAGCTATGCGAGTCATTCTGGGATGCACTAGAGACACCCCAGTAGTGTGTATGCGTTACATCCTTGGTCTGCCGACTGTTGCTGGTAGGCTCAAGGTGATGCAGGCGAAGGCATATATCAGAGTAGCTGCAGACACAGACCACCCCCACTGCATGAGACGCTGGACGCAGTTAAGGGTCAGCCAATGATAAGAGGGAAATCATGGATGGCTCAGGCGGAGGATACGATCAGACAGGTGTGCCCCCTGGAGAACATTAGGCGTGGTAAGGAGTGGGTCAGAGTGCCAGTGGAGCAGTCAGACTTGTGCAGAGTTATAATCACATTAAGCCTGGAGTGCAGGGAGTGGCCAGTAGGGGCCACGGAAGTGGAAATCCAGCAACTAATTCAGGACAATGCTCACTAAGGTGATGTAATTATCTACACAGATGGTTCGGTGTCAAGAGGTGAGAGAAGTGGCTGGGGGTTCATAGCCAAAGCTAATGGTCGATGTTTGGGGCAGGAGAGCCTGACATATGATACCACAACATCCAGCTTAAGAATGGAAGTGTAGGCAGTCACTGCGGCTCTCCGCTGGATGGAGAATACGACACACACACATCGTAATTGTAACTGACTCAGAAAACATGCTGACGAGGGTGAGGACGGGCAGACATCGTGTGGAGTGGCTTGCTTCGCTTCGGAGGTCACGGGTGACAAGCATCGCCTGGATCTTTTCTCCGGGGCATGCCGGTGTGCTGGGAAATGAACAGGCGGACAGATTGGCTGGCTCTGCAGAACTTGGTGGAGTATTGATACATGACAAGGCAGACGTGGTTGCGGCCTTGTGGGAGCACGTGCACACCTCGGAGGAGCAAATGGATTACCATGGTCTGGCAAGAATGAGGCAACTAGGAGTGACGAAGGGATCTGGCCGACGCTCAACTATCAAAGGAAAGGCGAGACGGACTTATAATCAGATTGCTACTGGCACTATTAGTGTTGGAACTCTTCACTGGCTGCTGAGGATGGGGACGGAGCACTTATGGGAATGCACCGAATGCTGTGATGTCGATTCCTAAATCAATCAATCAATCATTACATCAAGAAATCGTAGACCTTGAGAAAAACCAAATTATTAGAAGATCACAATCACAATATTGTTCTCCTGTCATGATTGTTAGAAAAAGGACAATTCGATACGCCTATGCGTTGATTATCGGAAACTCAACGCAGTAACGCAATTAGATTCAGAACCAATGGCTAACTGTGAGGACATACTGACAGAAATGACAGATGCCAAATACTTCACAAAACTCGACATAACAAAAAGGTACTGGCACATACTCATTACCGAGAACGCTATCCACTTGACAGCATTTGCAATACCTTGGGGACTATACGAATGGTGTAAACTTCTATTTGGACTAGTCAATGTCCCAGCGACATATGTAAGAATGACAAGACTGTTACTGGCTGACATACCCAATATCATATCATATATGGACGACATCTGTGTACACACCAGGACAATGACAGAATACCTAGCGATGCTACGACAAACTTTTGAACGCATCAGGCAACATGGCCTGACAGTAAAGTCAGGAAAAGTAGAAGTTGCCTGTAATGAAATTACTTTTCTAGGCTACAAAATTTGTGATGGATATATTACCACTGATGACAATATTGTTTCGAGAATTCTAAAATTATCACTTCCTACGACTTAAAAGGAAGTAAGAAGTATGTAAGGATTGTTGAATTATTACAGAAGATTCATACCTAACTTCTCTAGATTGACATAAATTTTTACACATGTCAACAAAAAACCAACCTAATAAAATTGTAAACAGAGAGGGCCTGAGACCTGCCTTTATAAATGTATTATCATATTTTTCTTCCAATCCCATATTAAAATTGCCAAATCTGGACATTCCTTTCATATTGAGGACTGATGCGAGCACGATAGGTATAGCAGCATTTTTGTTACAAGCCTATGATGACATCTTACATCCAGTGTATTATGTAAGCCGCAAGTTGTCACCAAGAGAACGCAGATGGTCTACACCAGAGTTGGAAGGCCTCGCATTAATTTATTCTATTTCTAAATTAACTAAGTATTTGCTAGGTAAACATTTCATTGTTGAGACAGATAACAATCCATTAACTGTCATAACAAGAGGAACACCGACAAACCACAGAATCGCCATATGGGCGTTACTACTGCAGAACTACAGCTTCGAAATAAGACACACCAGCGGGACAGAAAATACGATTGCAGACCTACCCTCAAGATGTCCTCTAGATACGTCCAGCGACAGTTTAACGACGCCTGAGCGCAATGACTAATGCTGTTACCTATGGCGCTCAGACAAGTATCACATTCAAGCAAACAATATTCAGTTACATAAATAACGCTGTGAAAAGTTACTTCCTGTGATAGGGACTAAGTCCTGTGATTTATTCGAAATACATTTTTAACTAGTGAATGTGGCGAATAAATGAACGACCAGAATGTGAAAGGACAGTGATTTTAAACCGTTATTATCATTATCACGAACAGTGTTAAAAGAACAGTACTACATATGTGTATAGACTTACCGTACTCCAGCTTTCGGTAATATCCAGTAGTACCAGCGCTTGTAATTACTAATGAAATAAGCGAAGTGAATTATTTGAACATTTTAACTTTGAAACAGATTGTGTTAAATAGACGACAGTAGAGGAATCCAAAGCATCCGGAACAGTGTAATCCAAACGTGTACTAACAAGAACAGTGTGTATTACTACAACGTGTGAACACATTAGTTATGTACTTCCGTTTCCTTGTCTAATTATTTTCTAAATTTATCAAAAATAGCAGACTATACCACAAATAGTCACGAATGAATGACCGAGTGAATAATTTTCGTGACACTAAAATTTACATATGATAAATGGAATGAAAGGATTTATATATTTGTGATGTAAGAATCATTGATTGATAAATTTTTTCTCAATGGAGCCAAGTATGCCACTATTGAAAATAAATATCAAACTATGACGCTTAGAATAGAAATAACAAATGTACTTTAATTTTTTGAAAGAATTTGAAAATTATCTCCCATAACGTTTGATGATCGTACCTAAAGGGAAACAATCTAACACGTCAAAAATTTAAGAATGCATATATTGTCTTTGTCATAGTAGCCAGAATGACTACAGGTCACCATGTGACGTCAGGTATGCGTGGAATATAGTTACTAAGGTTGGTGGATCAGGATTGGATTATCCGACAATATCGGTTGGTTTCTAATTCTGAAATCATCTCATAAGGGAAATGATTTAGGGCCTAACATGCTCTTTGTATCTTTTTTCTTTTGTTGGGAGGTAGGGCGTCGCTGTTAACTACCAGTCTGGCTTAAGTCAATTTTTAACCAAGGTACTAATCCAACTAGGGGACAATACTTGATGAGAGTAGCCTCATGGCAGCACTGAAAGAAATATGTATCATGCATCATGACCAAGTAAATGTCAATGTATAAACATACCAGAGAGTCACCTAACAGGATAAACAGTTAGTCGATTCTGACTTATAAATATATTATTAACTTAAACCATGTATAAACACCCGTGATGAAAGGATATCCCTTTCATAAGAGGGGACGGCGGAGAGTGTAAGAATCTCCATCGCCATCGCCTGTAGGCGACGGACAAGCACTACGATGAACCCGACTGGCAGCTGCTACGCAGTTGATGCCCAGTGGTCAGCGTGACGCACGAAGCGCACGTTGACTAAAAGCAGGGCTAACGAGAAACATCGGTGATTAGCTCAGACTGCTTCAGGACGTCGAGACAGAACGGACATGAGATAAAGTGTTGCGTGTATTCGTGTATTATTCTATGCTCTATGTGAGAAAGCCTGTATGCTGAGTAGATTCTGTTTAGGGACTGAGTGAGTGCTTTGTTCTATGCATCTATGAACTTATGTATTGCATATATGTACTTGTAATGGCATTGTCGCTAATTGTGAGCGCAGCATTATATTAAAGTGTTTCAGTAATGTTGCCGAGTGTCTGAGTACAATCATTCTTTGTGTATGATTGTTTTCACTCCTATTAGAGAGCATGAGCCACTGTTAGTATAAAGTAAGACTTTGACACTCATCCTTCATCAAAAATTACAATATTTCCTGGATGATAATTAAGCATACTGATGTTGTTTTGTTATTTTAAAATAAAATAATGAAATCACACATGATTCACCACATGCTCTCATCAATTACATGGAATTAGGTGATATTTAGGCATAATTATGAGAGTCACAAATTATGCTTCCCCATGTTAACAATAATGAAAATACACATGGATATCCACATGCTCTCATTGATTTATGTGATATACTCTATCCACATTCAATCATTATGAATCCTAACCATTCTTGCATGCCGGTTGACTAAGCATTATTATGTGGCACAAATATTAATTCCACATGTTCACAACAATGAAAATACATTTGATTAACCACATGGGTGCTTTAACCCAACACATACAATTATGATCCCTATAGAAATCCATTTACATCTCAGGTGCTCATGTACTTTTGTTACACATTACACTAATTTCTCTGACCAGTGTTGGCAAATATAAACTAGTTTCTTATTACTGAACTAAGTATATTTTAGTTTTCTAAATCTTAAATTACTCACCAACTCCAAAATTACTGCTGATTGAGCTTATTACTTAAGAATAAAATGTACAACTACGTCTAATGCTTACACATTAAATACGTTGTTTACTAGAAGAAACGAAAACTCACTGAGTTGTCCTAATGTACAGTTTATCTATGACTATGATAACTGAATATATTATTTAGTTTCACTAAATTAATTTTCTAAGAACTAACCACACGGCATTAACACATTGACTTACCAACGCTTCTCCTGGGAAAAAAGGCTCACAGACTACTAAACTAATATAAAATATACTAGCATTATTTACCTGCATTCTCTTGAATGGCAGTAAACACTGACACTGGTTTCAGGCTTCAGGACTTTTCAACGTCGCTGTAGGCTTCTACTTCTGTTGTCTTTCACGAATGTAGTTTATCGTTGTTACTTTTTAGATGTTGCCGGCCATCCGTCAATGCCTCCTACCTCGCGTCTTGGTTTTGTGTACAACAGGAAGATGTTTACTTGTGCGCCATCTTTTATATTCTTGATCCAGTCAGTTTTTTCCCGTATTCGCTCCGATTCGTGATCTGTGCGGTTTTCAATCTGGGCGGTGTCGTTTGACTCCTTTTCCCCCAAGTTGAAATCATACCGTTGGTGATTGCAGTTTATGTTTTTGTACAAAAGGGTTGGATTTGAGGAGATCTTGACAGCTAGTAACGGCTTGTGAGACAGTATACGACAACTTTTATGAAAAGGACCATCTTGTCATCACCTCACCTAAAGATAGAAGTAGAGGGCTGCAACTCTAGCCCAAGAGAGACAACCGAGTTGCTCAGACTAAGAAAAGTCCAGAACCTTATCGAAGGTCAACCCTCGAGTTCATGGGTCCGTGGACACTAATGTGGCCCGCCTGAAGCGGGGTCCACGAGGAACTCGAACAGGGTTACCGCCCGTCGAATAGCGACACGCGGAAAACCATCAGAGGACAAATGGACTGAGACCAGGCAACAAGTGTCTGCCTGAGAGGGACTCGTTAGCTCTTTGTATCGAGATAGAACATAGGCTAGATAGTGTGCTAGTTTGTTATATGAAATGTTTGATGTTCTATAATCTGTGATATGATGATGATGTAAAGCGCGGGCTGTTTAACCCACTGCGCCAACTGTAGATTGCCACAATAAATCGGCTATATCATAGCGAACGTATTTATTGTTTGTATTAATTAACACCTGTGTGAACCCATTAAGTTACCTAGACAAAGTAAGACGTCAACAGGTTTTTGGGGGCTAGTACCGGTTTTGACATAATATGTTATGAAATAACTGTGAAATGTCATGTAAAATTATTTATTCATATCACATTGTTTGGTTAAAATAGAAGAAAATTGTTAACCATAAATTGTTCAACATATTTAGTAGCTATCTAGCAATAGAATAAAAGTAATCAGAATAAGCAGAGTCCCTCAACAGTCTCAAAACAAAGTCCATACCTTACACCACAATATTAGTGGTCTGTTAACGATGTATAACTGTTTAACATAACTATGACATTTTTGTTTTTTTTTTCGTTGACCGTGACTAATGTTTCTTGCTCTACGAGCAGATTGTGCCGCAAAGAATACCGTGGGCAACACATGTGATTTTTTCAAGCCACTAAGTTGTGTGACAGAGAGGACCGCGTGCAACGCAGTGTAACTTTTCCCAGCAGTGACGAAAGAACGACAACATCGAGCGCTACTATTCAGAGCTAAGTTTCAGATCATACTCATTGTAAAGTCTAAGCTGTGCTTCCCATTCTCATTATCATCAATATATTATTGTATTTCATATTTATTTGTTTGTATATTCATGACCTTGCCACCATTATAACCGTGCATTTTGATTTACACATTAGTAAGCAAGGTAGGCAACCAAATTTTTCTACACACCAAAGTTTTTGTTAAGGGAAATAACTCTATAAACATTACTAATAAATAAAATCCAAAATGTCAAGCTTAGATAAATGCATTGAGCAGGGAATAAAGTTAGGTTACAAAGAAGATAAACTGTCAGAATGGGCACAGAAAACGCACGCAGAAAATATTGCCCGTGAAGAAAGAGCAATAGAAAGAGAAGAAAGAAAATTGCAACAAGAAAGAGAGACCGAAGAAAGAAGATTGCAAAGAGAAGCAGAGGAAAGAAAATTGCAACAAGAAGCAGAGGAAAGAAAATTGCAACAAGAAGAGAGACCGAAGAAAGAAGATTGCAACAAGAAAGAGAGACCGAAGAAAGAAAGATTGCAAAGAGAGCAGAGGAAAGAAATTGCAACTAAGAAGCAGCGGAAAAGAAATTGCAAATGGAGCTCGACGCAGCGGCCAAACAGGCCCAATTGAACGCTGATACACAGTTGAAATTGAAACAGATGGAAATAGAGTCCAACACAGAGATATCAATAAACAAATTAAGAAATAAAGAAGAGGAACAGAAATATAGTAAATATAAAGGTCTCGTTAAGGCTTTCTGTGCAGGAGATTCCATCTCCGCCTATTTAGAAAATTTCGAATGTCTCATGGCCTACCATAAAATCATTAAGGCAGATTGGGCTTTTATACTCATGAGAAATCTGGCTCTCGAGCCGCTTAAAGTAATAGAAACAGTACCACAAGAGATGCGAAAAGACTACGAATACCTCAAACAACGCATTCTCCAACATTTTTCGTTAGACACTGCAGGGTACCAACAACAATTTGCAAAATTAGCTCCCCAACCAAACCAAACATTCATAGATTATGTTAGTACAGTACAAGACATATGCACTAAATGGATAAACTCGGCGAAAACCAACAATAGCCACGATAAACTTAAAGAACTAATCATCATAGATAAAATTGTGAGCACCATCCCCACACCGTTTGCAAAATTTTTAAAACAGATGGATTGCAAAACCATCCAAGAAATTGAATCCAAAGGCAATGCATTCTACACAGCAAACAGGGATATATTTCAACTCAACATTAGCCACAATGACACAGCAGCTGCAGTAATAAATACTAAGTACTCCAAGCAAACACAAGGCAAATTTAAACCGCGATCCAACAGTGATAAAGTAGCAAAATGCCAGTATTGCAGTTTGACACACAACGCTTACGAAATGTGCGACAAGTCACCGAACTATCCCCACCACCTAAAAATGATGGTGGATAAACAGAAAGCAAAACGTAACGCGTACCAAAAGGCTGTAAAATGTTACTTTTGCAGAAGCTGGGGACATTATTCACGATATTGTGAAGGTCGTAAGTTACTGAAGCAAGCTAACGCTGCATTAGTAGCAACGTCTTCTGATGATGAGACGGATTCACTGATTGAAGGTTATAATCAGCATGACAATGAAAGCGAGCTTGGTAATGCTGTACATATAGTTAACACCATTGTAGATGAAACATGTAACGCTTGCACGAAATTCCAACTAGATCCATCATTACCATGTGGCCACACGATACCTATTGCAAATGAGACAGCCAACGCTGCTTTGTCAGCCACAGGGAAGCTAACATTTTTGACAGGCTTCGTGAACAAGAAAAAGTGCTCATTAATCCGCGATACCGGGGCAACGCTCTGTGGGGTAAAGAAAACATTAGTCAACACCACAGACTACACAGACAGACATGTTAACTGTCGCACATTTTCAGGTACGATAGAAAGATACCCCCTTGCGATGGTCGAAATTCAAACACCATATATATCAGGACAACTTTTGTGCGCTGTCCTTGAAGACCCAATCGCAGATATCATACTTGGGAATTTACCTAACATCCATCCATGCTCTGACAAAGAAATTAAAGACTGGGAAGAAAAACACGGTATCCACCACACAAATACCGATATTAAAGAGAAACACCATGTTAATTTGTCTCAAACTGCCAAAATACCAAGGGAGACAAACACTGAGGTTATTCAAAAAGAATTTACCGAGGTGTACAACGCAGGGGCGGTCGAATCTTTTAACGAGACGACCGAATTAAAACCTCGAATTGAGGTCACTCCCATGCTACAAAGTACCAAACCTGTAAATGTGTTACAAAACACACACGACACAAACGCCATTACACGACAGACAACCCACAAAACCAACACGGACCAACTACAACAACCATTAGAAACATTCGCACCCAACTCAACTAACATCAATGTTGGAAAAGAACAGAAATGTTCAAAAACATTTGTATCAAAACCATGTCACAGATTGAAATTGCTTGTATTATTATTGTATATTTTATGTAACAATTGTATTGAAACCTCTTGGCACGGATCTCTTGAAAGTATCAGAACAATTTCTGGACTTGAGTACAAAATTTCAGTACATGGAAAAGTGGACATATTCAATTTAAATGGGTTGAAACTAGACTATGCTAAACAAGACACGGAAACGAGTAGACAAATGAAACGAACTGATGACAAAAACAAAAGGACAATCACCCAACTGAATGACAGTCCGTCCTATGCCAGACATGACAATGAGACAAATGAACAGACGCAACAAACTGTTGACAAAGACAAAACGACAATGTCCCGACAGAATGACACTTTGACAAACGAAGCATCGTTAACGACGCACTCTCACGACAACAAAAACGACGAAGAGATATGGACATTACCGACATTCTGTGATATCGACAACGACAACAAATTTGACGACATAAACAACGAAGACATATGGACATTACCGATGTTCTGTGTTAGCTACAACAACGACAAAACTGACGACATATTGACTGTTGACCTTGACGACGACGACAATGACATTGAAGACAATTTACAAACAGTAGCACCGGTGATAAATCAGACGGACATAGACGATACTGAAGTCCCTATACCAATCATGACTAACGACGGGAGCATTGACGACATTCATATCAGTGACACATTAACACAGCGACAACGGCAATACAATTTGCCTATCCTGGATAACTACAAACCTATCCTTTCTAACAAACCTTGTATTATCCTGGTATTAAACCACTTATTGCATTTTATGATATCTAACTTCACTTCTCATCTACTTACCCTAAAACAAATCTTCAACCAAATTTCTCTTTTCGGACTTACTATCAAACCTTCCAAGGTTGAAATAGGTTACACAGAAATAGACTTCCTCGGTCATAGAATTTCTCAAGGTAAATTATTGACTGATGAGAAAATTGTTTCCAAGATTTTGAATCTAGAAGTACCTACTACAAAGAAGCAGATTAGGAGTTTACTAGGTCTCATTAATTATTATTCCAAATTCATTCCACATTGGGCAGAACTCACCTCAGTTTTTTCTGATATGTTAACTAAAGATCATCCATCGAAAATTTGTAAAAGTACCAGCTTAGATGATGCAATGTGTAGATTGAAACATATTTTTTCAAATCCTCCAGTGTTACGATTACCCAACATAAAATTACCTTTTATCTTAACCACAGATGCAAGCGCCATAGCTATAGGAGGTTGCTTGATGCAGGAAGTCGACGGAATTAGACACCCTATTCTCTACGTGAGCAGGAAACTGAAGAAGGCTGAAACTCGATATGCAACAATTGAATTGGAGTGTCTAGCCCTATTGTTTTGTATACTGAGGCTCTCGAAGTTCCTTTTAGGGAGCCACTTCCTGGTTCTCACCGACAGTTCACCATTATTAGTCCTTAACCAAGGGTCGCCCAAGAACCACAGGTTACAAAGATGGCGTTTATTGCTGGAAGATTATGATTTTGAAATACGCCATATCAAGGGCACCGATAATATTCTGGCCGACATTTTATCACGCCAGTCAAATGCGCCAGTAGATTGACACTACTCAGTCAACCACTAGCCATATTATATACTGTGATACTTTTATACCGTTTCATATAAGTGTACCTATACACCGCCTAAGTTCTCTTAGTGATTAGTTTATTACAACACCCATGAACACGGTACTTCAATAGCTATACCATCAAGTGCCTAAACTCTATTACTAGACCATCAAGAAACAGTAACTGTGTTTATTTCAACCAGTAAGATCAACCAGAACAAACCATGAACACTGTAATATTTCATACGAAACATGGAAAAGAACCCATAATTTACTGTTGCTACAAACGTTGCAAACAGCCGAAATAGTACGACATCAACTACAACACGCAAGAGACAGCTATACGAACTTTAACATTTATAGCAAAACACAGGAACAACAGGACGGCAACACGCACATCATCGTTGGAGTTAATTAATTAGTTAATTTAATTAAATATGTATTATATTTCCATTATTGATGTATATAAATTGTGTTAACCTGTAATTTGTACATATTCTACTTTAATATTACAGGCGGTGCCATTCAGAGGCTAAGAAAACCCGTCCTATACAATTGTCTCTATTTAAATTATAACCTACTTTTCCTTCATCGTACAGAAAGTACGTTTTTTCTTAAAGGGCGAATATCGCCTAGCCCATTGTTTCCAAGGGCAATAACATTTACCTTAACTTAAATTATATATTTTAATCGAATACTATTGTGTTTGAAAGACGAATGAATGAATGTGTGAAAGGATTAAATAAGAGAACGATACACTTGGCGGACAAATTGTACGCAACACGTATTTATTGTAATTTGTCTGCGTTTTTGATGTAAAAGTACATAACTTGTCTAAATTGTGAATACATGTATAGAACTTAGTTTAGGATTTAGCTTAGTTAGTAAATAGTTAACATACTTAGGTTAGCATTTAGGATATAACTAAGCATCACTACTTGGAATGCCGGATCATGTAGTGCACACAGTGCAAGGATTCATGATTGAGGTTATCCCAACTCGTGACGCTTGGAAATACACCATCCAGTCAGCACATACACAAACCTGAAAACTCAACACTTTCAATTTAAAATACAGTCACTTTATTAGAGACATCAACTTATTAGTCAAACACACTAACAAGCCAACAGGGACACATGTAGTCTGAGGGGGATAAGAGAACATCGTAACTACATATTTAGCATTGGATGACATACGAGAGTAAAAGTGTATTAAAATACACTCACGAATCAAGATTTGAAAGTGTACTTAACTAGCCAGGACTTCGGTCCTGTTAACTCTCTTTAACCAGAGATTAATTGTCTGGGCACCAATAGGGTGCGTGAGAAGGGCGAGTTGTCAATACAACTATTAAAACGCCACGTAACTTCGGTCTGATAAGCATTGTTAAGGACACAGGAGACAGAGTGATCTCTTTAGCAAATCAGAGAAGTAGTGTATGGTAGAATACATGAGTTACTAATGCCATTAGGTAGTTTACCAAGTTACTGTCCACCAAACTACAAACCCTAACTTTAGATGAGTCGATGACAGAATTAGATTAAATCTAATTGACCAATAACAAGCCAGATCAGGAGGGGAGAGGGGAATCCTGTCATCACCTCACCTAAAGATAGAAGTAGAGGGCTGCAACTCTAGCCCAAGAGAGACAACCGAGTTGCTCAGACTAAGAAAAGTCCAGAACCTTATCGAAGGTCAACCCTCGAGTTCATGGGTCCGTGGACACTAATGTGGCCCGCCTGAAGCGGGGTCCACGAGGAACTCGAACAGGGTTACCGCCCGTCGAATAGCGACACGCGGAAAACCATCAGAGGACAAATGGACTGAGACCAGGCAACAAGTGTCTGCCTGAGAGGGACTCGTTAGCTCTTTGTATCGAGATAGAACATAGGCTAGATAGTGTGCTAGTTTGTTATATGAAATGTTTGATGTTCTATAATCTGTGATATGATGATGATGTAAAGCGCGGGCTGTTTAACCCACTGCGCCAACTGTAGATTGCCACAATAAATCGGCTATATCATAGCGAACGTATTTATTGTTTGTATTAATTAACACCTGTGTGAACCCATTAAGTTACCTAGACAAAGTAAGACGTCAACACATCTCATTAGCTGTAACACGTTGCCCCAATATGAATCCAGGAAACTGTATACGCGGAAAAGCCCTGGATATAGAAAGAAAAATCAAATTAATTATGTTACGATTGAAAATAGATTTAAAAACAACGCTATAAAAGCCAAACCATACATATTTGCATATATCAACTCGGATTACATTCCTGTGGTTGTAAATGTACAAATCGAAATGTTGCTTTTTGTCCATCAAGAATGATGATGACCATTCAGTTCATCCAGTGGGGTTGAAAGTATGGAGCCGTAAGTTCTACGATTGCTGATAAGGCCTAATTTGGTTGGACATATTTTTTTTTGACAATATAACAGAATGCTTGAAATTCCAGGAGGAGGTGGTTCTTCTTTCCAGCCTTTTATTCACAGCTCTTGCAGTCCTGTTTGTTTCACAAGTGACTGCACCCTTGCGTAGTGATGCACGTCACGAATTTCGGTCTTTGGCAGCAGTCTCTCAAGTGGCATGATGAATTCCAAAAGCATTCAGTGAGATGTTCAGAGTGTCTTTAAAGCGTTTCCTCTGGCCGCCTTGGGAGCGTTTACCACAACGCAGCTCACAGTAAAAAGTTCGTTTAGGGAGCCTGTGATCTGGCATGCGAGTCAAGTGACCAGCCCAGGGAATCTGACTCTTCATTAGTAGAGTGTGGATACTGGGCATGGACACTCTTTCTAGGACTTCAGTGTCTGGGATCTTGTTTTGCCATTTAATCTTCAGTAACTTCCTAAGGCAGACTGTGTGGAAGTGGTTTAATTTCCTAGCGTGTCGCTGGTAAACGGTCCAGGCTTCACAAGCATATAGCAGTGTGGATAATACAACTGCTTTGTAGACTTTCAGCTGTGTTTGCAGGCTTATTCCATTTCTATTCCATACATTCTTGTACAGTATGCCAATGGCCGCGCTGGCCTTGGAGATTCTTGCATTCACTTCATCATCAATTGTGGCAGCTTGTGACACAGTGCTACCCGCGCCTGGTTTAACCAGCCTCTCACAGCTGTTGCTGGGGGTGGCCGCTGTCGCATGCTGACAGCTACTAGGAGCCAGAGGCGTGATCTGGGTGTCAGGCTTGGACCAGTGGGGGATGAGTCCTGAAAAGGACATGAGAGTGTATATTTCCACACACGCACACATACACAAGAAATAATTCAAAGTAAAATAGATAAAGTTAGTTAGTTAGTGAATTAGTCGACAGATCATCCTCATTGCACTTCGAACCATTCAGTCCATAAGTGCTCGGATCCCCTCCTCAGCAAATCCCGCAACGTGTAGCGGCTAACGATGCCAGTTCTGTGTTGGTTTATCAATCTTCTTTGGCTTCCTGCGTAATGTTCTTGTTTGGCCACCCCTCTTCTAATTTGCTGCTCTCGCAGTCTGACTATTGTTGTAGATTCACAGTCATCACTTGGTTCTCGCAAAAGTCTTACTTCTCGTAGAGCATTCAGAATGTCAGCCTGGTCCATGGCGCGTCCGCCCTCCACAGTAGCCTCACCTGCGAGCTTGTCATTTCCTTGTACTTCCGCATGCCCTGGCAGGAAGATGAAACTAATCTTTGCCAGTCGAGGCCGCTCCAGAGGCAGCAACCATTCTCTTCGGATCGACCCCTCCTCTATCCTCTTGATCATGTTCATTGAGTCGCTAAGGAAACAAGCCCTAGTGAATGTCTGTGTCTCGAGCCATGTTATTGCTTCACTTACTGCCATGACTTCCATGGTCAGGCTACTTGTGGTTTCAGTGAAAGCACCGGAGTCCTCCTTCACAATTCTCCCTCCGGCCCGAGCTGTAAAGGCCCATGAGCTTCTCACATGTCGGACGACCGACCCATCTGTGTAGCTGCCTGTCAGCAACTTGCTTGCGACAGGTCTTTTAGGACTCCCCTACTTTTGCACCGCACGAAATAACAACTCGTGTCATTTGCAAAAGGAATGCAATTTATTTAGAGCTGGCAATTTACAAGCTCTGCGAGCGGTATGCTTCATTGACATTAAACAACATGAATGTAATGAAGTGGTGAGAAATGATGCTAGTAATCACAATCTAAATCTAAAGCCGAATATTAACTATTGCCTAGAAACTTATAGCATTTGTCAAGAACACGTCTACTCTCTAATCGTCTCCAGTCGGGTCTGTTTCCACACGCTACACATTGCGTGGTCCAGCACGGACGCTGTACCCTCCGTGCATTAGCGAGTCTTGCGTGCATGGAGTCCCAAGCACGCTGGCTCGTGAACTTGAGTAACCGGGTACTCCACGGTTACTCGTAAGGCCAAGCTTCCCAATGGCTTGGGGAAGCCCTCGCTCAAATGTCCTTATTGCTCCCTTGGTTGACACAAATGTGTCCCCTGGTGAAGCTATTTATAGCGCTGGTGTCTCTCCTGTCTGGTGTCTCCCTACTAGACTTGTGTTAACTCTTATTAACTCTCTAAACCCTTATTGGAGATTCTGACAATGACCGCGTCACCGTCTAGCGAATTCTCGAAAATCAACGCTTGTACTTCAGCCTCAACAGCAGCCGGATTTTCTTGTCTGCATTTTCTATCTAGTTGGATGCAAACTGAAAAGGATGTGCAGAAGTCTGTTGGCACTTGCACCCACTCCTCGCCAGGTTCTAAGTCCTCAAGTGAACACACCTGTTGAAGAATGTCTTCGGCTTGACCCATCCACGACCGTCCTCTTTTTAACCTGCTGCCCTTCACCTTCCTAATTTCACTATGCAGTGGATGTTGTGTGTTTGCGTTAATTCTGAGGTAGGCGCGTGCTCTGCAAACTTGCATTCTCTCTTCAATGGTTGGAAAATCAAGAAGGTAGCGCATCGCCCTGCATGCTGTATCTCTTGTACATCCAAGAATAATGCGCATAGCTTCATTCTGTATCCTTTCCATCCTTTCTATCTGCTTATGGCTGAGAGTCAGGATTGCCATTGCATACTCCAAAACAGACATGACTAGCCCCTCGTACAGAAGACATAGATGTAGTAGTAAGATGAAGTAGTAAGAGAAATAGATAAAGTAGTAAGATTGAGCATAGCTTACGATGGGTAGCGTTGTGATGTTCTGTTGTGATAATTTGGTGTGTCCAGTGTGTGCCGCGTGGTTACACACCCGCTTCACACGCGTGATCCGGGACTGTTTCCGGATCCGGTCAGGGATATGCACTACTGACGAGCTCAAACCAGGGCGAAACTCGAGTATAGTGCTTCCATAATGACGTGGATAGGCCTTAGGTTCATACCAGAATGCGATCGGCGTTGCCAGTAGTGGGTTGTGCTCAATATTTAAAAGTAGTAAGAGCCGAGGAAAAAAAATGGTTTACTTATATATAGAGGCATCTGAGAAGCCATAATTTGTTCAAGGATGTTGACTGAAAATATTGAGAAGCATATATATATGCATGCTTATAGAATACAACCAGTCTCTTGACAAAATAACAGTTAAATAACTAAATAAGTATACGCCGTCAGGATAAAGGATTAGATAGAAAAGATATCAGAATTATTATAACCTATGCTCGGGATAAGTGCTAAGAATTAATTAGAAAATAATTCTAATCACACATATAAATACAGGAAGAGTGCCGCAAGCATGTATGTTGTGGCAAGGATGCATGTTGTCTCCAAGCCTTTTCATCTTATGCGCAGAAAGCATTTGTAAACAATTTTGGAGAATTGGCTGGATTAAATATCAATTGCAAAATAAAAGATATAATGATGACACAGTGTTACTAGCAGAAAGTGAGCAGGAGTTAAAGACCTTGGGAAGGAGGTAAATCTGTGCAGTAGAGAATATAGATTAGATGTCAATATTCAAACAACAATAACTTGTTTTGTTTGTTAAAGTTAATTTTCTAATGTTTTACAAGAATATACTATGATAGATTATCAGCATAAAGCAAATTTAAACAGTATTGTTATACACCACAATTATGTTTTGTCTGTTTAGGTTTGGGCGTCGGCCAATGTTCTTCACTGGAGTACTCACACTATTGATCGCTGGCATTGTGGCGTCCTTCTCCCCAAACATGTTTGTTTTCTTGCCCATGTACTTCTTACAAGGCGCAGGGCACACTGGAGCATTCCTGGTTGCATTCACCCTGTGTAAGACATTTTATTTGCATCGGCAGTGCAATGACAGGTATGTGAATGGGTCTTGCCATGTAGACAGTCACAATGATGTATATCCATATATATCTTCGTTGGCAAAGCAAGACATCAAACGTCAACAGACACATGATTAAAATGACAAAGAGATGATGGGATGGAAAAGCGATGTTAAATGATAAGAGCGGTAAAACATGAGGAAGTTTGTATATTATTACAAATAAATAATGCACACACGCACATATATATGCATGGATCAAATAAATGGAATATGAGGAAAACGACCATTAACAAACTACACACGTCCCTTAATCGGTGCCTGCACACAATATAAGGACTAAAATGATATGACTGAATCATCAATGTGGTAAGCTGGTAGGCTGGCAGGGAATGCATCTCTCTGTGGTAGATTACCTATGTACAAGGGAGAGGTGGTCGCACGCCTGTGGGACCAAGTGGAAAAAAGCTGTGGACAAGACTGAGCACCCGTATGTGGAGAGAATGATATGGCGGGAGATCTGCAGGGGCTCTTGAGGGATCTCAAAACTAAGAGGGAAGACCCTGCGAAAGGTCAATCAGATGGCAGTTAGAATCATTAGCAGGACGACTCTTCAGTGGCTGTAGAACGAGAGGAATGTCCTGAGTGCAGTGATGTTGTTTCTTAACTCAACTCAACTCACCTCAACTCATCAGTGTGAAGCTCATGGAGAGATCTACACACACTCCGTAGAATCAAGAGGTGAAGAAAAGACGCTGGTGCTGAATATGGCATACGCTGAGATACTCTGAGAATAGAATACCAAGAAGTTAGTGGTTTGGAATCCACAGGGAAAACGAAACAGAGGAAGACAAGACACACGGAGAAGCTTATTAAAGACAGACATGATTAATATGGGAAGGATATGCATAAAGCTTCATGGGACAAGAAAGGACAGGACTGCTTGCAGTGAGTTTGTTGAGGACCCATTCCTTAATGGGAGAAAAGGGGCGGAAGTAATAGAAAACACGCGTGTTCATGTGTTAGAATCCCAATAGAAGTGGAATTTAAAATATAAATAACTTGGGCTCCCATGTCGTCCGTTGTCGATGTTCATATGTTGTAAAATGCCAATATTGTTCTTCCGCGTTGCGCATTGAATTCTTGGGAAGTAAAGGTTGTTTATGTAACAATGACCGTATCACCCATCGAAAACTCATTTATATAAAAATATTTCACAAGTACCATATAATCAAAGCGTTGCCAGCCTTTTTTCATTTTATAAAGATGTACTATTTATTTTAAAAATACACTGTATAATTAATGTATCTTATATTATTGAGAAATTCCTTGAACTTACGATTGCGCACTATCATTTTCAATTTGTATTAGCTGTTAGTTGACGATTTCTCTTGTTTGACGGACGAAAGCGTACACCGAATATTGCATTGTGCTTTGTATTTGTTTATACCGCAAAATTACTAACATGCATGTTGTTACATCGTGGGCCACACAAAACGCCACAGTGGCCTTGAAACGACTTTAATGGAAGTCTGGTTCCTGGAACATGAGGCCAGAAAGGCCAATGTATAGGTCATTAAAGTCATCTTGTTCATAAGAATGCACAAGTTAGCGGAGGTGGAGGAGGATCTGTGCAGATTGTGATGAGAGTGACGTTTGCAAAGTATTTGCTCCTTGATTGTGATGATGCTGATAATGATAATGATGAAATGATGAAACGTGCTAGATGAAAGTGTAACTATGTGTGAAGCAATTAACACCGTGAAACATTTTAACGGATGTCATATTCTGATTGTGGAAGCAGTGAATAAAATGTTTAAAAGGTATTTGTATCTCCTTTACAGAAGTTGCAATCACTCCCAGCATTTAGTCGATGTTTATGATTTACTAGGCAATGTTCAATAGTTTGCCTTTAATTTATTTACGACTGACGCCTATTACCTTTGAAATCAACGCACAGCTGTCTGCATCCAGATTTCCAGCGCAGATTTTGAACCATCCGCTCGGTATGTCAAGCTACTGAGAAACATAGTTTGACCATCCCCTAAGCCACAGCCAGAGAATAAAATGTCATTTAATAATATGAAGTAGTTTCACTACCAGTTCAGTTCCAGTAATAATAAATGCACCCCGGACATTTCCTTAGATGTTCTTATCGCACCCGTAATAAATTCATCAGTGTACTACAACTAATTGTGGGCAAGTACACATCATACTCAACATGTGATATGCCGAGTTGCGCAGGAGACCTTGCTTCCCCACAAACATCTGTTGTTGTGATACATTCAAACACTAATTGATTTCAGTGACATTTTGCTTAACTATTCATCATGTTTTGCCTCTGACTCTAATACAACTGGGAATTTAGCGGCAGAAGAGACAGAGGATGATCAAGGGGATTTATATTGTCTATTGTCAGCTGTTGCTGTGCCCTGTGCGACAGGCAATTATAACAATTGGTTATGAGGAGACTTGCAGTTTCGGCGTTCGTCTTTAATTTGAGAAAACTGTAAGAGTATCAACATGTGAATGTGTACAGATAAACTGGCAGGATATTATTCAATCCCCTGATACAGGGGTAGTGGATTGAACGTCTAGCATTCTCGTATAGAAGTGAAAAACCAAGAGGATCCATGAGTACGTTAAAATACATCTGCAGCTGGACATAAAAAGAATACGCTTTATAGGAGGTGGATGCCTTGGCTATATTTCAAAATAGAAAGACAAACCCACAAATACGTATGCTTGTGCGCTTGCGTGTATGTGTGTATATGGCAGTAAAGGTAATCATTTACTTATCAAAGACCAATAACGAAACATAAGACAGCCATAGTAACAATTGTTATAATCCTGTGTACATTTGTGCTGTGATGAACCTCAGTATGTTAACGCTTTTATTAATTACAGCTACAGAACTTGTCGGACCAAATTACCGAGTAGTTGCGGGGTTTGTAATTCAAATCTTCTCTGGAATTGGCTATGTATGTCTGGCTGGTATGGCATTCTTTATTCGAGAGTGGAGATATCTGGAACTCGCCATTACTCTACCAGCTGTGCTTTTTGGAGTGTAGTGGTGGTCAGTTAAAACACGACTGTATATCCATATGAATTTACACATGTGCCCTTTCTTAACGCTGTATGTGTGGTTGTAAGCTTGTTTTTATTCGTTTGTTTTACGAGTAAGTTTGAAAACATTATCCACAGAACATATTTATTGTATATTTCGATGGAAAATAGGCTTATAGACAACAATGTTATATACGGAGTATGTCTCCCAATGTCTTATATACAACATGGTCATGTGCTCAAACTCTATTACAGTCAGGTCATATTGATGTGACCTCTAATGTTGACCCAACCTTAATAAAAATTGGTTGCAGCATAATTTTCTGAGAATTACTTCCAATGAAAGACAACAAGGAAGGGAACTGACCACCACACCTTATACAGGATTAACACTTGACACCCCAGCCTCAATGTCTTCCATGTGACAGCCACGTTCTTTTTTTTTTTTCAAAAACTATTGTTGTTAAAAAATACATATCAGTATTTATTAATTGAATAAGAGTCTACAACCCGTTATCTTAGTGGTTATCATTTCATGATGCTTAATGCTTTCTATCCCAAACAGCTGTTACAATGAAGTTTACGACGCGGGATACTGTAACAACCAACCAAATAGCCAGCCAGCCAGCTAATAAATCAACTAACAATCTCTCTCACAATTTTTGGCAACTTGTA
This sequence comes from Cepaea nemoralis, assembly GCA_014155875.1. Taxonomy (NCBI): domain Eukaryota; kingdom Metazoa; phylum Mollusca; class Gastropoda; order Stylommatophora; family Helicidae; genus Cepaea; species Cepaea nemoralis. The sequence continues at coordinate 55,016 of JACEFZ010024840.1, forward strand.
ATATTTTACACGGCGATACACAAAGTGGAGAGTGGAAAAGAAGAAGTAACAAAGACATTTATGATCTGTTTAAGTCCCCGCTAATCACTGGTATCATGAAGGTTAATAGACTACAATGTCTGGGGCATATAGAAAGAATGGAAGATAATAGGGAAACAAACCTCGCTTACACTCAGGAAATAAATGACCGTAGACCTCGAGGTAGACCAAGAAGACGGTGGAGAGATAATATATATACAGACCTACAAGCACTTGGAATCAACGACTGGCAAGAGAAGGTCAACCAGAGAGAAGAATGGAGACGGATTGTATCTGCAGCAAAGAACCTCAATGGCTCGGAACGCTGAAGAAGAAGAAGAAGAAGAAGAAGAAGAAGAAGAAGAAGAAGAAGAAGAAGAAGAAGAAGAAGAAGAAGAAGAAGAAGAAGAAGAAGAAAGAAGAAGAAGAAGAAGAAGAAGAAGAAGAAGAAGAAGAAGAAGAAGAAGAAGAAGAAGAAGAAGAAGAAGAAGAAGAAGAAGAAGAAGAAGAAGAAGAAGAAGAAGAAGAAGAAGAAGAAGAAAAGAAGAAGAAGAAGAAGAAGAAGAAGAAGAAGAAGAAGAAGAAGAAGAAGAAGAAGAAGAAGAAGAAGAAGAAGAAGAAGAAGAAGAAGAAGAAGACGATATTCTATTGGTACCACTGAGTTTGTTGAAACATACCTTACGTACATTCTAGATCTGAATAAACTACGGATAGGATCTTCATGTAGCATGTCCTTTGCAGGACGTCGCTCTTATTGTGGTACGATTAAAAACTCTCTAGGCGTGTTTCCATTAACTCCTGTCTGATGCACCCTCGTGTCCAAGGAGTCTATAATGTCCTGTTTCCATCTTCGTGATGGATGACCCTTACCCCTTCTTCCAGTAGCTATGCCATCCAACACAGTTCATTTCAAGCCAATGTGCCGCTTAATATGGCCAGAGAATTTAAGTTTCCGAGACACTATTCTGTTTATGAGCCAGTTTTCATCGATAATTAGATCGAGGGGAATATTAGTTAGTTACTTGCGGTTCCAACTTCATGGCAAAGAGTCGCCCCATTATGCTCCACTCCTATGCCAGTGAAAATCACACAAAATGCGCCTCACTGCCCCATATGAAAAGTGGAACAGACGCGAGTCTAAAAAAACCAACAGCCCGCACAGTTATACTATGCATAATGCCCCTGCCAGAATGCCAACACAAACGTCCGCCGCGAAAAAAAATACAGTACATTGTCGATGGCAGCGGCAGTCACTTGAAAACCAGCAGCTACACATTACTGCTTAAGGAGACCTAGTTAGTTCAGCGACTTACCAGCCGCCATTTTTCTGAACATACAGTTCACGCTACAAACAACCGCGGACATATGCAAAAACACTCCACCGCATTCAGTGCCGCTTCACGCACTCAACTCGGTAGCAGGCCGATGGAACCATGCACAACCAGCCCAACATTAGGAAAATGTGTAAGTAACCCATAGCAACAAGCATACACACTCCAGAGTCCTTAACAGCTTAACCGAATATCTTTCATGCTGGGGACCGGAAGTGAGATCGTGTGGAATGTCAGTATTCAGTACTGATATGATAGAGGATCTAAACATAAGTCACTTCTCGGAAGCGGATAAGTTGGAAATCTTTGCCTCACTATAGTTCATATTCTTGTATTTCAGGTTGTTACCGGAATCAATTCCATGGTTACTGTCGCGTGGTCGAGATGATGAAGCCGAGGTTATCCTGCTGAAAGCTGCCAAGCAGAACGGTGTAACTCTTCAACCAGACGTAATCCGTGCCATGAAGGAAGACGTTACACTGAAAGGAGAGAAAAAACAGTATTATTTTATAGACTGTCTGAGAACGTGGAACATGGCATTACTGTCTCTGAATGTCTGGTTTAATTGGTAATCTAACGGACACATGTTGTCTATTTTAGGATTACACATACAATATTGATTTGTATAAATGTGGGCTAGTTCAGTTACTGCTGACAATGGCCAGAGTGCGGTCGGACAAGATGTCAGCTCTCATTGTTCTCTATAGGAGGGACAGATTGACCACCGAACCTTCCTGTCACTCAGGACTAAAATGAGATGGTGCTAATACCTCAAAGCACGTTCCTGCTACTGGACTTGTATTTTGTGTGGTGTATAATAGACGTGTTTAACTGGACCTTAAAGAGAAGACAAGAATCATGAACACTAAAATCTACCAGGCAGGACTAAGAAGAGACAAAGTAGGATACCGCCCGTGTGTTACCGAAACCCTTAAGGAAAGCAGAGAATAGAAATCAACCATACAGGTCGTGAGAGGTGACATAGGAAGGTTGAGCTTGGGGCTGGATTTCTCACCGTGCAGAACATCTTTAGCCACAAAATCCAGCCAATCAAGAACAAGTCTCTGGATTAGTTATCGTTAAAATTACTTTACAAATGAAATGAATGAAAACTTAAACTTGTAATTAAAACTAAAGTAAAGGTCCGTTTTACACAACTTTTCCTGGTAAACATTATAGGCTGGAAACCAGGCCAATTTCACAAATTCTGACCTAAGCGGATACGAAACCATGACCGGCGGGCCTGCAGGCGAGTGTAATCATACCCGTTCTGCAAGTATTTATAGCAATTGTATTGTTTATTCAGATAGACGCGGTATTGTAACAGCGAACAACTGTTTATAAAGGTACCAAAGCAAAACAATATTAGGAATGGAAACTACAACACACAATGGAAGATGAAACTAACAAAATATTATGAACGTCTATTGCAGGACGTTGCGATCAATCCCAACCAGAGTATGATTTACTAGGCAAAGGTACATTCCGTAATTTACCACTGCTTCCTGTTTGCTTGCTTGCGTTCGCTGGCTGTGAACTCCAACGTGAAGTCCTGTATGTCGCATGAAGACATCCTGTAGTCCAACATCAGTGTGTCATACCGGACTGAGGTTTGCTTGAGTATCCGTTGTCCCATGTCTGGCTTAATGGTGTGCACATTGGTGGTTCCTCGCCGTGCAGGCAGATACTCTTCGACTTCGGAAGAATCAGCGATCCTACTACGTCAGCCAGGACCCCGAAGGGACCTGTTGCCAAGGACGCACGACTAGGACATGTTAGTAGATCTTGGCCAGTATAGAACCCGGCCCTGGTGCCTTGGAAACACCTCTGTATTCCTGGAGAACAGGTGAACGTTAAGTCTAACTGGCAGATGTAGGGAGTGTCACGGAAAATACTGCAGTTTAATGATTCCTTGATAACTTACATATTAAAATACAAGGAAGGAGAAGGGTTAACAATCGTGTACTTCATTCAGAGAGGAGGACGAATAAAAGATCATTGACCGACACAGATATGAAAATAGGATACAGGTGTGCGTAAAGTTCATTGCTTGCCGATCTGACGGACACGGAGAAACGGGAAGATCGCGCTGGGGACACACGACCGGAGAAAACGATCAACATGTGAGGTTGCTTTGAAGTATTCGCTTACGGGGAAACTCAGGGACCAGCGTAACAACGGAGGACACGAACAACTAACCACTACGGGATTGCTCCGCTGTTTGACGGGCAGGATACGGCAAAATTGATTGTAGATCAAACAATCAGCGTAGGATTGGACACTCGTTATAATAAGCCGAACAGGGGAGTTGCTAGTTAGTGTGTGTTCCAAACTGGGCTGAATGAGATATGCTCCTGAGGGAGAAAAGAAAGACACGTCCCTAATGGTTTAAAGAAGAGGGGATATTAGTGTGTTATTCGCTAGTGTATTTCGATTCCAGGAACATAAGTGCATATATATATAAGGTAACACTAATATTAGAGTAATATTAGCATAGGGAAATATGTGTTTGTGATTAGGGTTTGCTATTGCTTTCTATTTAGTGAATAGTTTAGACTTTAGTGAATTCTGCTGTTTATGTCAGAGTATTCTTTCGGAGGCTGTTTCATTATGGCTGGAGAAAGACAATCACATAGACAGTAATATGAAGTAGACTTAAATCACCTGATTTAATGTTTATTACCCAGGTTCTACTACACAGCCTGACCTATCAAAGAAGATCAACCAGTACATCTCTTGTACAGAGAAAGCAGTGTTGATAATACAGGAAAGACCTTTTAAATTAATCAGGCACTTCACAGGTGCAGTGAAAGTATGTCACTATAGCAAATGCAACCAAAACCGTCAATAAGAGTGGGTGACATAACGAATGCCAAGAAATATGTTTTGGTGAACATTAGAGAAATAACTTTATTCAAGCATAGCAAATAGGATAAAACATTGTCATTGAGTACTCACCTAAACGAAACAGGGAAGAACCCTAGATCAGTGTACCTATATTCAGAAAACGGGTAAATAACTGTGGACAGGTGTGAGGTGTTTTCACTGATGGATTATAACAACTTAAAACGGAAAACTCTGTCTACGGAAAGGACATACCGTGATAACATTACTGTACGGTGTTACAGTGGTGAACAATTGTTTGTTTTTTCAAGAATTGGATTAAGTCAAGACACAAGCTGAACGGATCATACCGGGTGAGAACGTTCTAATTCTGTGTGCGATGTCTGATGTTTTGGCCTTTTGAATATGCCGGAGAAGATTACGAAGACTAACAATCTAAAAGTCCTATCTTGCAGTCACCTTAGCAGACACTACCAACTACAGATACACATTCAATACATACCCCAGACATAGTTTTTATTAATAAATCTTTTATTTATCGTTGAAAGGAACTGTTGTCAGGGTATGTTATGAAAGAGAGAGAGAGAGAGAGTGGAAGAAATAGATATATGGAAGTGAAGACAGAAGGGAGGAGTGTAGACATAAGTCAGTCAATAATCCCAACAGAGAATAAAGTTGAAGATGTGCTTGTTGATTCCACATTCCTCCCGGGTAAACAAGTGACATAATTGGTGGAGCAGCGAGTAAGTTACATAATACCCATATGACCTGGAGGCATAACAGGGCATATGCATAGAGGGGTACCTGCATATTGGCACAGGCATAGCGGAGTACCTACATGTTGGGACATACTGATGGGAATAAAAATAAGTATACATTGATGACTTTTAATGGAAGGACGTCCATTGGATATATGGTGCCATTACCTTTATGGTGGAAACATTTCATTAACGCTGGTGACTTTACAGTGAGAAAGTTCCAGACAGGGTGAATGTGGATAGGTGGTAAGACACATTATATACCTAGTCACACGGTCACACGTCTACATAAGTCTTTATCCTATATCTCCTCTTGTGGATGAGAGAGTGGTTGTGATGTACTGTGTGGTGTCGTAGATTAATAATATAATATTATAGAAATAGAGATATTGAGATAGGTTATAAGAGATTACCGGGTTATAGTGAGGACTTCTTTACTGCTTTGAGGTGTCTGTACTCAACTTGCTGACTTACCTGCTTTAACTATGGCCACTCCCACAATAACTACCGCCGAACTGAGGGCAAACGGAGAGGAAATTGGGTTGTCTGGTTCGGAACTAACTGATTACATACAGGAAAGAGAGAGGGAAATTCGTCATGCGGAAAGAGAAGATCGAAAGATTGAGTTGGAATTGAAGCGCATGGAAATGGAACAGGAGTCCAAGCGACTAGTAATGGAACAGGAGTCCAAGCGACTAGTAATGGAACAGGACAACAAGAGGTGGCAAGCTGAAGAGGCGGACAAGATGAGGCAACATGAATACCGCATGAAAGAGTTAGAACTCAAAACACAAACTAAGGGAGAGATAGAGGGCGCGGAAGGCGGATCATCGTTACATGGTTAAACAAACATGAGTGGATCTAGCTACCATGCAATGAAGTTTCCCTTAGCTGTTCATGAGGAGTCTGAAGAAAAATTTGACAACTTTGCGTATCGATTCGAGGCTATGGCAGTCGCTATGGGACTGGATAGAACCCGATGGGCTCTTAAATTATCCCAGGCTTTACGTGGTTCAGGGTACGAGGTCTACACACGCCTACCACCAGGACATGAAAATCAGTACGAGGAAATGAAAGCCGCTTTGATGAAACATTATGAAGTCACAGCACAAACGTATAGGAAGAAGTTTAGATCGTCTAGACGAGAGCCGGGAGAACTATTCGCCGCCTACAGTCTGAGGCTGAAATCCTATCTCCAGAAATGGATGGACTTGGCAGAATTCAAGAGGGATTATGAGAGTCTCGAAGAGATGATGGTGGTCGACCAGATGCGAAAGCAAATGTCGAAACCTCTCAGAACCTTCTTGGGAGAACAAGGGGCGGAACGGATTGATGTTGTGAATAAGCTGGCGGAACGATTCGTAGAGGTACATGGGGAGGCTGCGGAACTCAGTATTCAAACCAAAGGTCAGGAGAAACAAGAGAAAAAGAAACCTAAGAATTGGGAAGGAGAAAAAGTGGAACCTTATATGAAGCACACAGAAGAGAGTTCAGAGAAGGTGAAGGAAGGAAACCAGAACACCTCGAATTCTCCAGCGAAACGACAGTGGTCTGAGAAGTGGTGTTCATTCTGCAAAGTGCCATCTCATAACACGAAGGACTGCAGATCGAAACCTAAAAGTTCTTACTTCGCAGCATGCAAAGTGATTCCTACGACGGTGATCACAGACAAGGCTGAGGTCGGCGAAGGAGAAAGGAACAAAAAGGACACACGGAAACCTAGGAAGGGAACATGGTGCACTCACTGCCAGTCGACAACACATAATACTGTGGACTGCAGATGCAAGGCAGAAGACGCCAATTGCATAACCAACCTCGATGAATCAAAAGAGGAAGGCAAGGAAACGGTCAAGGAGATGAAAGACACTCAGGACCAAGAGAGACCACCTGTGGTTGAACTGATTGAAGTAAATGGCCAACAGGTTGCTTGTCTCTACGATACCGGTTTGGATGGGGAAGCTGTGATAGACGCAAGCTTGGTACGCCCAGACCAACTTACAGGGGAGACCATAGAGATACAGCCGGCAATGAGGAGTGCTGTTACCATGACGCTGCCAATCGCCAAGGTGGAGATTAAATCCAGGTACGTCACGGGCATTATTCCAGCTGCTGTATTAGCTGACTCCCTATTCCCAATGATCATTGGCACGAAATATGTCTTTTTGGGGATGCCCAATCAGCCAGCCCACCAGGGAACAGTAGCCAGTGGATTTCAAGGGAAGGAAAAAGCGGCAGAGACACTATGCGACAACTCAGGGATAGGAGAATTGCATACTGCCCAGAGGAAGGATACTACGTTGCATCCTTGCTACAGGAAGCTGCAAAGAAGTGCTGAGCCACCAGAACGGGGGCAGTACTTTCTGAAGAATCGACTACTCTATCGGAGAGCTGGGAGGGGAGACAATCTGCACGAGCAGTGGGTGGTTCCAGAGACCCACCGTCCTCACATTCTTCAGAGTGGACACATCATAGGCGAGAATCGACATATGGGTGTCCGAGAGACCTTACAGCAAATTTCCGGCCATTATTGCTGGCCAGGAATGACCGGAGATGTACGCCGGTGGTTGAAGTCTTGTTCGGAGTGCCAGAACGCACCACCCAACAAGCGGACTAAGAGGAAAATAGCTCTTAAAGTGGAAGACAAAGTGGAAGTGTGGAGTCCAGCAGAGACCAATATACTCCAAGTAGGATGGAAAGGACCTTATCCTGTGGAAAAGGTGGTGTCCAAGAACATCTACACAATACGGATCGGGGAAGAGCCGAAAAATCTCCCTAGACATCTCATTAGGAAATATGAGGAGAGATCCGGGAGCAAAGCTTCGCACTTTATGGTGATGGCAGCCATTGGGACAAAGGTTACCAGTCCAGACAAAGACCAGAGATCGCCAGTACAACATAGGAGGGACTATGGGACAGTACGTGATAGGTCAGATTTAACCAACGAAAGGAGGAGGGAAATCACAAGTCAGGGAAAGGACAAGAGTGAACGTTTCACCGGTAACCAAGTTCAGAAGGGGTAGGTAACGTCGGGAAAGCCGAGAATTACCCAGGACTCCAACCGAAGATTGGCTGACCAGATACAATATCGCACAAGATGGTCCTGGAAGCAAAAGTCCAGGAGGTTTGGGAAAGACGACTCGGTCCGACGAGGACGAGGTGGAACATCCCCAGAGGCAAAGCCGGGGGAAACCAAGAGGACATGGAAGCAGTGTTACAATCAGGATGGGACGATCCGTCTGTATTGTGAGCCGTCGCTTACGCCAGTGGAAAGGAGGTCGACTGAACGTACAGGAGCGATGAGCCAACACTAGTTTCAGTCATGAGTAGTATGGTAGGGTGCATATGAGGTCACCTACTGGATGAGGTGTTGATCCATGTAAGGATCCAATCATATCATCAACACGTGATGTTAATAGCTACTTCGCAGAAGCTCAACGCACGGTGGATGTGATGGAAGTTGTTGCTGCAACAGGACTTCACAGTGGAATACATTTCTGGTAAGGAGAATGTAGGAGCGGATTTCTGATCTAGACATCCAACTCCAGAGGAAGAGGAATAAGTTGGAGGATCATAGGAATCAAAACTACAGGGATGAAGAGTCGACGCGGTCAACTCTCTTAAGAGGGGGCCTATGTCACGAAAAATACTGCAGTTTAATGATTCCTTGATAACTTACATATTAAAATACAAGGAAAGAGAAGGGTTAACAGTCGTGTACTTTATTCTGAGAGGAGGACGAATAAAAGATCATTGACCGACACAGATATGAAAATAGGATACAGGTGTGCGTAAAGTTCATTGCTTGCCGATCTGACGGACACGGAGAAACGGGAAGATCGCGCTGGGGACACACGACGGGAGAAAACGATCAACATGTGAAGTTGCTTTGAAGTATTCGCTTACGGGGAAACTCAGGGACCAGCGTAACAACGGAGGACACGAACAACTAACCACTACGGGATTGCTCCGCTGTTTGACGGGCAGGATACGGCAAAATTGATTGTAGATCAAACAATCAGCGTAGGATTGGACACTCGTTATAATAAGCCGAACAGGGGAGTTGCTAGTTAGTGTGTGTTCCAAACTGGGCTGAATGAGATATGCTCCTGAGGGGGAAAAGAAAGACACGTCCCTAATGGTTTAAAGAAGAGGGGATATTAGTGTGTTATTCGCTAGTGTATTTCGATTCCAGGAACATAAGTGCATATATATATAAGGTAACACTAATATTCTAGTAATATTAGCATAGGGAAATATGTGTTTGTGATTAGGGTTTACTATTGCTTTCTATTTAGTGAATAGTTTAGACTTTAGTGAATTCTGCTGTTTATGTCAGAGTATTCTTTCGGAGGCTGTTTCATTATGGCTGGAGAAAGACAATCACATAGACAGTAATATGAAGCAGACTTAAATCACCTGATTTAATGTTTATTACCCAGGTTCTACTACACAGCCTGACCTATCAAAGAAGATCAACCAGTACATCTCTTGTACAGAGAAAGCAGTGTTGATAATACAGGAAAGATCTTTTAAATTATCAGGCACTTCACAGGTGCAGTGAAAGTATGTCACTATAGCAAATGCAACCAAAACCGTCAATAAGAGTGGGTGACATAACGAATGCCAAGAAATATGTTTTGGTGAACATTAGAGAAAGAACTTTACTTCAAGCATAGCAAATAGGATAAAACATTGTCATTGAGTACTCACCTAAACGAAACAGGGAATAACCCTAGATCAGTGTACCTATATTCAGAAAACGGGTAAATAACTGTGGACAGGTGTGAGGTGTTTTCACTGATGGATTATAACAACTTAAAACGGAAAAACTCGTCTACGGAAAGGACTTACCGTGATAACATTACTGTACGGTGTTACAGTGTGAACAATTGTTTGTTTTTTCAAGAATTGGATTAAGTCAAGACACAAGCTGAACGGATCATACCGGGTGAGAACGTTCTAATTTTGTGTGTGATGTCTGATGTTTTGCCTTTTGAAATATGCCGGAGAAGATTACGAAGACTAACAATCTAAAAGTCCTATCTTGCAGTCACCTTAGCAGACACTACCAACTACAGATACACAGTCAATACATACCCCAGACATAGTTTTTATTAATAAATCTTTTATTTATCGTTGAAAGGAACTGTTGTCAGGGTATGTTATGAAAGAGAGAGAGAAAGTGGAAGAAATAGATATATGGAAGTGAAGACAGAAGGGAGGAGTGTAGACATAAGTCAGTCAATAATCCCAACAGAGAATAAAGTTGAAGATGTGCTTTTTGAGTCCACATTCCTCCCGGGTAAACAAGTGACAGGGAGTACCCCAGCATCCTGCCGCTAGGGAACAGAAAGTTAAGCTTCGTGGCGACGCTGACTCGTGAAGATTAAAATGGCAACCATAATTAACCATAATTAATAATAGAGAAGTGTGGAGAATATAATGTATACTTATTCTCAATTTTTTGTGGATCATTAAAAACTATTTGACTGTGTACAACACCAGAAACTTTGGGAAACCATGAAGAATTTGGGCTTTCCATCAGTAGTACAACTCATAAAAATGCCATATCTAGACCATCTAACAGCAATTAGAACAGATGGCCTTATTTGTTTAATATGTACGCCGAAAATATAATGAGAATTGTCATAGATAATATAACGAAGGAGCATCATGATACCCTAAATATCGGTGGTTATGAAATGCCAGAGATTAGATATGCTGATGATACAGTGTTACTATACACATCACATAATGGTATCGAAAAATTAATAATTTCAAACCAAAAGAACAGTGAAAATCACAACTTATATCTTAACATAGAAAAACAATGTTAACAGATAAAACTAACATGGAGAAAGCAATTTAAGTTAATTGGAGGTGGTTGAAAATTTCGAATATCTTGAGTCATTAATTACCTACAATGGTGACAAAATGAAGGAAAGTAAAAGACTAATATCTGTTGCTTTTCAGAAACTAAAACAACTGAATATATTGTGGAGTGGGACAGATAGAAATACACAAATTAGATTTTTAAGAGCATGCATCTTTCCCATTGCTACATACGCCTGTTAGACCTGGACACTTACTAAACAAGCTGAACAACGCATAAATGCCTTTGAATATAAATGTTATCTTGGATACAGAAAAGAACAAATGCATCCATACGACAAGAACTGATCATTGAAGAAGGTTGGCTACTAAAGACGATAAAACAAATAAAAGTAAAATATTTTGGTCACTTGTAATGGCATGAAAGTTTGCAGAGAACAATCATGGTGGGGTATATACCCGGGAAGAGAGGAAGAGGAAGGCCAAAGAGAAGATTGATGCAAGACGTGGCAGATGATCTCCAGATAGTTGTATCGAATGCGGGGCATATTGCTTATAAACGAAACGCTTTCCGGATGGTTGTTATGGGAGCGACATTCAATAGAGAGCATGATACTCAATTAATAAATGAATTGCACATACTGGGAATGAATAAGGCCAGATCATGAAAGCGAGTTTGATACAGAACAACACAGTAAATGTACAGTAAACGAGTATAGACACATAATGTTAAGAAACAATAAGAAACATTATTATGGCTAACTGCATTGATAATGTGCCATGCTATACATAGAATACTCAGTGGAAATCAGCCATAAAAGCACTCTAAACTAATACATATTTCTATTTCCTGTGTCAAACTCGCCCATGTTTTACTTGGGCTCATAAGTTAAGCAAAAAGTAACTCTGTAACCTACCATGCATGCCGTAAGAGGCGACTACATATGGTAAGCATAAGATTGGCTACCTCTGCTATAGAAAACCCGAGCTGTAATCAGGAACAAGAATATAAAAGGCTTGATATGCGTTGGTTAAAAGCCAGGGCTTCATTGTGAGATAAAGGGCAGCAGCAGCAACAACAGCAATATAAGCTGAAGAGGATGTGAAGGCGTACAAAGAAGTAAGATAATAATAATAATATTAATAGTAATAATAATAATAATAATAAAAAGAAGAAAAGAAGAAGAAGAAGAAGAAGAAAGAAGAAGAAGAAGAAGAAGAAGAAGAAGAAGAAGAAGAAGAAGAAGAAGAAGAAGAAGAAGAAGAAGAAGAAGAAGAAGAAGAAGAAGATTATTTTAATTTTATACTTTGGAGTGTTTGAAACAAAGTTGATGATACCATGTACTGTATATAATTACATTCGTTCACAGGTTGGTCAATTCATTTGTGTTCTACGGCATTACGTTAAATTCAGAAAATTTGTCAGGTAACCCATACCTGAATTTTTTCCTGATCGGGGTAGTCAACATCGTTGCTTGTGTTGTTTGCCTGCTTCTGGTGAATCGAACAGGGAGAAAACTATCACTGATCTCCTCCATGTGTCTCTCGGGTTTGGCCTGTATTGTGGCCAGTTTTTTTATCACCCAGGATGACCCAGGTAAGATATTATTATATTTTAGTATTTCTTCTTCTTCTTCTTCTTCTTCTTCTTCTTCTTCTTCTTCTTCTTCTTCTTCTTCTTCTTCTTCTTCTTCTTCTTCTTCTTCTTCTTCTTCTTCTTCTTCTGCGTTCATTCGGAGTGTTTTTTCCCTAGACGTAGCTGTAGTGTATCCGGTTAGGCACCCTTGGGCCGAAGCACTTAGGCCAACACATCCAACTTTAGCGTGCATTTTCTACCAGGTTAGCATTCCCGGGGGACTCTCACTGTTGTGGGGCCGTCCACATCCTAGTTGGTCAAGTTAGACGGTCGAAGACTTCACGGTCAGCCCTCAAGGGAAGGCAAGGGCAGTCCATGGGCATTTTCCGCCATCCAAGGAGGCTTCCATAATTGCAGAGCCGATAGAGCGCTCTGATGCGGGGTTTACACAAGGAATCGCCACGTCCTGCTTTCAGTATTTAAAGCAGCGGTTCCCAAACTTTTTCCCTAAGCTGGATTTTTAGAATTAATATGTGGTTGTGTATTTATTATTTATTTTCTGTTATTTCTGTTAGTGTCTATATTCTTACAAAATATACCATAGACTGTCAAAGTCAATAACCCAGCAATTGTAACAGAGACCGAAATACAATGAAACTTATTATAACATGAAAAGAAATCAGTTAACATAATATGAGCTCGTAACAAGAAAAAAAAATAGAATGCTTTCTTATAACTGATGGGGAAAGCGATCGGAAGTCAGAATGTGAAGATATTGATATAAAAATGGTAACTGTGGATCCTGTATAGGAAGATATCAGTGAAGATTTTAAAATAAAAATGGTTTGATCAGATCTTGTAGGGGAAGATATCAATGACGATTGTAAAACAAAAATGGTTATATTAGTACCCGTAGGGTAAGCTATCATTGAAGATTTTAAAACAAACATGGTTATATTAGATCCTGTAGGACAGTGGTTCTCAACCTTTTTTGGCCCGTGCCCCCCCCCCCACTTCACCATATTTTCAGAACGTCATTCCCCCCCTTTTGTATTTCCTACCTAAATATTTGGCCTGTGCCCCCCCCCCCCCCCCCCCTTTCCCCCTTTGTCACCATATTTTCACAACGTCATTCCCTCCCTTTCTTATTTCCTACCTAAAATCCCCCCTCTCGCCCCTACACAGTATAAGTAATAATAATGGAAGCACATACCAAAACAAGTCTAGACGTCCACATAAAACGTGATTTGTGGGTCTACTTACTTTATAAAATGAATTTTAGAAGGGGTGAGGCGTACAGAACCGTAAAGTATGAAGAGAAAAACAATATCAAGTAATCGGTTCTTGTATTAACGCGATCTTGAAATAATCTCCATTCCCCCCCCCCTCCCCCCACCCCCTGGAAACTCTAAAATTCCCCTCCGGGGGGGGGGGGGGAATTCCCCACCGGTTGAGAATCACTGCTGTAGGGGAAGATATCAATGACCATTTTAAAAACAAAAATGGTTAGATTGAATAGATCATGTAGAGACAGATTTCGTGGAACATTTGTAGCAATCAGGGAACATTGAGATCCTATGTAGAAAGATTTCAAAGAAGGTTTTGGACAGCCCAGCATCGTGGTATATTAGCGCTTGAACCGACACATAGTTCTAGAGAATAAGAATTGTGGAACGGCACGATTAACCACAGTATCCGCGTAAGTGCAGTGGCTAGCAAAGATGCCTTCTATCCCCGTGATTACGTGTCCCGATCTCATTCGAGACTGACAGTTTCCCCGTTGACCAGGTCTATCCACCCTTCAATGGATACCTGCAATTTCCCTGGAAAGTAAAGAAGGCTGGCAGGATAGTGACCATATTTCCCTTCAAGTGATGATTAATTTTGAGATATGGGGCTAGCACCATATGCCCAAATAGCAGTGGTAGTGCAGTGGCTAGCACACTTGCTTGTCTGCCCGGTGGCCTTGTGTTCGAATCCCCATCGAAGCTGGAATTCCTCATATAAACAAAATTGCACCTGTGGTTCTACTTTGAGAGACGGACTGGCTGAAGTTGGGAAATTGTATTATTCATTGCACGTGTTTGCAATTTGTTGTACGAGGGGGCTTAAAATAAAATACAAATAAAAGTGTGACAGAAATTGCAATAACCATACCACTGTCTTGTAACACGTCAATATTGTTGTTAAGGATGTCAAGAGTGTTAAGCACGTGATATCACGGCGCAGACCAACACGGTGTCATCGTAAGGAAGTTTAAAGATGGCCGCCCCACTTTTTACATGCACCAAAGAGGAGCAGCGTGCTGTTATCCGTTTTTTTAAAAATCAGTGGAGGAGTGAAACAAAAAGAAATTCTTCAGCGAATAAAGGTCCGTTATAGTGATGCATGTTTGTCAGTCCAGCAAATGTATGAGTGGTGTTGGAAGTTTCACACGGCGTGACTTCTGTAAGAGACTGTTCACGACCCGGTCTGGCACACCGAGTAGTGACTCCAGAATCTATTTTTCTACAGGAATCCAGTCATTATTTTATCGGCTGTGGGTGACTTACATTGAACTCAGGATAGTCCTAGGATATATATATATATATATATATATATATATATATATATATATATATATATATATATAGACCAAGAAGGCGGTGGAGAGATAATACATATACAGACCTACAAGCACTTGGAATCAACGACTGGCAAGAGAAGATCCACCAGAGAGACGAATGGAGACGGATTGTATCTGCAGCAAAGAACCTCAATGGCTCGGAACGCTGAAGAAGAAGAAGAAGATATATATATATATATATATATATAGTCTTAACTGCTGATAAACAGACATATACTCCGAGAGATAACCATCATAATCGTCACTTCACACCAGAATATTTCAGTTTTCTTTGTTTATTCATCTTAACTTCTGTTTTGTTAATTCTTTGACTGCCCCACATCTCATCAGTCTGTGGTCACTTGTATCCATGTCAGTTGATATTCAGATATTCAGAACAAAACCAAAAGTATTGATCAGATGCATATGCAAACATTCCATCCACTTATTCAACAATAATAGATTTCAGTTGCAGCATTTTCTGATCTCACCCTCATCATGACCATTATCATGAATATCATCATCATCGTCACATGTCTTGCCAATAAGCATGGTCGGTCATGGTTCGTCACCTTGCGCACTCACATGTCTTAAATCAGACCAGTGAGAGGTCGACTCATGGCTTATTTGGCATCTGTCAAGTTGGTCTGCCATTTCTTTCCCTCTTGGCAGAGAACATACTGGTTGGTGATCATAACATCATCTGTTAACGTTGCGCCACGTTACGTTGAGTATGCCAGGGTCGGCTAAATGGGAATTCAACATTGCCAAAGGGTGTCCAGTAGACAAGTGGAGGGGAAGAGGTTCCTTACGTCTCTTTTGAATTGGGAACTCCTGTAAAAGTAATGTTTATTATTTTAATTTTCTTTATTCAGATATGAAGATCCTGGTGAAGGTGTTTGTTCTTCTAGGGAAGTTCTGCATCACGGCTTCATATTCTATCATCTATCTAATGGCAGCTGAACTGTTTCCTACTGTAGTAAGGTAAGACGAAAGTTGTCGGACGTTAGTTGCATGCGTGGCTACATTACTTGTTATACTCGTCTTAGCAACGTCATTTCACTCATTTATTCACGATTTAACGTTTATTTCTTACAATTGTATATGCAAGTAGAGGACAAAGGGAAGTAAGCAATTTAATTCCGCAAGAATAAGTTTATGTGCGGTCGCAAGATAGATTGAGATTAGCGTGGCCGAATGGATAAGAGCGCATGCTCTTAAAATTCCGGTGGGCTGATGGTGAGGTAGTGGGTTCAGTTCTCAAACCGGTTTATTGGGCTAAAATATTGACATCTCGATCTTGACATGGGGAAGTAAATTACAAGTACTTCAAATTTCGGAGTGGGATCGCCTGATGGCCAGAGACACTGGTAATAAAGAAAGCTAATCTACATTCTGCCGGTCTCTCTGGCCGAGTGTTACAACACTTTCTCCGTAATCCCGTTTATCACGCAGAGTCTCGTAGCGGACGAGAGCTGGAAGCGGTTCGACCCCCGCTGTTGACTTGCGGGATAACTAGGCTGGCCGCTCAGAAAGCAATGGCAAACTACTGAGCGTAATCTTGCCAAGAAATCAACAGACAGCTGAAAGATGCTGCTGTTGACAGCGATGTCCTGTAAAGGATATGCGGAAAAAGAAAAGTCTACATTCTAAATCATTTCAGTGGACTAGAAGTAGTAGCACGCATATGAACTACGCTTGAGTTCAAAGCGAACGAACGGAGAAAGAAAGATACATTTGTTTGGAGTTAGTGTTTAAACAAACACGTTGGAGTCTACGGATCAAAGCGAATGAACGGAGAAAGAAAGATACATTTGTTTGGAGTTAGTGTTTAAACAAACACGTTGGAGTCTACGGATCAAAGCGAATGAACGGAGAAAGAAAGATACATTTGTTTGGAGTTAGTGTTTAAACAAACACGTTGGAGTCTACGGATCAAAGCGAATGAACGGAGAAAGAAAGATACATTTGTTTGGAGTTAGTGTTTAAACAAACACGTTGGAGTCTACGGATCAAAGTCAACGAACGGAGAAAGAAAGATACATTTGTTTGGAGTTAGTGTTTAAACAAACACGTTGGAGTCTACGGATCAAAGCGAACGAACGGAGAAAGAAAGATACATTTGTTTGGAGTTAGTGTTTAAACAAACACGTTGGAGTCTACGGATCAAAGCGAACGAACGGAGAAAGAAAGATACATTTGTTTGGAGTTAGTGTTTAAACAAACACGTTGGAGTCTACGGATCAAAGCGAACGAACGGAGAAAGAAAGATACATTTGTTTGGAGTTAGTGTTTAAACAAACACGTTGGAGTCTACGGATCAAAGTCAACGAACGGAGAAAGAAAGATACATTTGTTTGGAGTTAGTGTTTAAACAATCACGTTGGAGTCTACGGATCAAAGTCAACGAACGGAGAAAGAAAGATACATTTGTTTGGAGTTAGTGTTTAAACAAACACGTTGGAGTCTACGGATCAAAGTGAACGAACGGAGAAAGAAAGATACATTTGGTTGGAGTTAGTGTTTAAACAATCACGTTGGAGTCTACGGATCAAAGTGAACGAACGGAGAAAGAAAGATACATTTGTTTGGAGTTAGTGTTTAAACAAACACGTTGGAGTCTACGGATCAAAGCGAACGAACGGAGAAAGAAAGATACATTTGTTTGGAGTTAGTGTTTAAACAAACACGTTGGAGTCTACGGATCAAAGTCAACGAACGGAGAAAGAAAGATACATTTGTTTGGAGTTAGTGTTTAAACAAACACGTTGGAGTCTACGGATCAAAGCGAACGAACGGAGAAAGAAAGATACATTTGTTTGGAGTTAGTGTTTAAACAAACACGTTGGAGTCTACGGATCAAAGTCAACGAACGGAGAAAGAAAGATACATTTGTTTGGAGTTAGTGTTTAAACAAACACGTTGGAGTCTACGGATCAAAGTCAACGAACGGAGAAAGAAAGATACATTTGTTTGGAGTTAGTGTTTAAACAAACACGTTGGAGTCTACGGATCAAAGTCAACGAACGGAGAAAGAAAGATACATTTGTTTGGAGTTAGTGTTTAAACAAACACGTTGGAGTCTACGGATCAAAGTCAACGAACGGAGAAAGAAAGATACATTTGTTTGGAGTTAGTGTTTAAACAAACACGTTGGAGTCTACGGATCAAAGTCAACGAACGGAGAAAGAAAGATACATTTGTTTGGAGTTAGTGTTTAAACAAACACGTTGGAGTCTACGGATCAAAGCGAACGAACGGAGAAAGAAAGATACATTTGTTTGGAGTTAGTGTTTAAACAAACACGTTGGAGTCTACGGATCAAAGTCAACGAACGGAGAAAGAAAGATACATTTGTTTGGAGTTAGTGTTTAAACAAACACGTTGGAGTCTACGGATCAAAGTCAACGAACGGAGAAAGAAAGATACATTTGTTTGGAGTTAGTGTTTAAACAAACACGTTGGAGTCTACGGATCAAAGTCAACGAACGGAGAAAGAAAGATACATTTGTTTGGAGTTAGTGTTTAAACAAACACGTTGGAGTCTACGGATCAAAGTCAACGAACGGAGAAAGAAAGATACATTTGTTTGGAGTTAGTGTTTAAATAAACACGTTGGAGTCCACGGATTGAATAGCTTGACGTAGTACATGCAAGTTGTTACATGGAACTAAGTAATGTCTGACCAAAAAAGGCATGAAAAAAACTCTCTGTTACAGAGGGAACTAAAGTAATAGTTTGGACAGATTGGATTAAAGTGCCAAATTACAGGACGGTGGATATTAAATAACAGTTATGATAGACACGACTAGTCTTTGATAAGTGCGATACATTAAAAACAACATTGTCGACATTGTACGTGTTGCGTATGTTCAAAATCCCCTAGCATTTGAAAATCGAAAACTGTCGGTCGAATAGGTTCCCAGGGAAAATATTTCGTAATTCAGAACAACTGACAGCACATGTCGATCTCCGATGGTATTATGGAGTTCGTACTTAGCGTTGAGAATCCCCTAATGGAGTTGATTACATAATTTTTATAGGTATCGGTAAGCATTGAATGGAGATCTTTACTGGATAGTTGGTGGGCTGACTGGCTGCTTGATTGGTTAGCTTGGCGGCTGGCTGTTTAGTTTATTGATTAATTGATTGGTTGGTTGATTGGCTGATTGATTGAATTGCTGGGAGGTTAGGTTCGTTAGAATAAGTAAAGAATGTAACCGAGAGCTTCGCAATACTCCCCGTGAAATGATACATTGTGCCGGAGAAGGATTAGTCTCTACACCACCCTGACTGCAACAGATCAAGCCCTTTTCAGTGCTCTTGAAGTCTGCACCTAATTAAGAATTACAGCTCTGTCTTCCATAGAAGACTCACTGCCAAGAAGCCAACCAACTAACCAACCAGTCAAATAAAATAACTAAGCAATCAATTACGCAACCAATTAAGCAACGGCTAACCAGCCAATCACCTCATCAGCCAACTGTCGGTTAGTTTGTTGGCTGGTTCTTTACTTATTCTTGAAGACTTCTATACTCACACTGCAGATACGTCGCCAGTGCATTACCTGTGCCTTTAAGTGAAGCAAAGAACAGTAACAATGTAAACTCCAGGCATGTTGTAAGAAACGTCTAAGGGAGGTTGCTATGGGACTGGAGACGGGGAGGGGAGGGGGTATATTTTGTTGAAGAAGCAACACTACAGTTTAACTACACATCACTACTAAATTGCTCCCTGTTATGTATTATCCTTTATTAATTTAGAGTAGGATCTCCATTTTGTGCATTATATATATATATAAATATTGACTAATGAACACTTCTATACACGTACACAATTTGAGGATACATTTTGAAGATAATAGATGGTAAAATGCAAGCCAAGACGTATTATTTGGGTACAAAATAAAATTATTTGCTGATGAAATTTATTAATATGTAAGGCTTATGTCCGAAACGTTAATATACATAATCTTTGTACAGGAATATAGGCATGGGTGTAGCCTCTATGGCAGCTAGAATTGGTGGAATATTTGCCCCATTTGTACTCGAGTTAAAGGTCGTATGGGGGCCATGCCCATTGCTAGTTTTTGGAGCCCTTAGCATCATTGCCGGTTTGTTGGCACTGTTTTTGCCTGAGACATCAAAGCAGCCACTGCCACAAACTTTAGAGGATGTAAAAGACAGGGGACACGGGTAAGTTTGTTTTCCTTGCCCATGAATAACTGTGGTATTGTCATACGTTTTATTTCCTTGCTTATGATTGACGATGATATTGTCATAATAGTTTCAGGTAATTCCGTCTTCACTTACAGGTTTCCCTGTCACATTGTTTCCTGGTTAGGAGCTCCAAGGTTATGATTTTCGCCTCATAAATATTGAAATGTGCTTGATTTATCTCGGTAGATCTTGGCTGTTGTAGTCTGTCTGAGGTTCTAGCCTTTACACTGCGTGAAGAAGGCTTGAACACAATCAATTTTGCCATAGACACAGAAAACTCTTTCCCATAATAAATTTGAAAATATGTCTAACATATTGGCCTCCCATCATACACATATAATTTTAAGTCCAACGTGATGGTCTCATAGCATATATTTGGAAATGTCAGTCCAGACTATTGACCTCCCATCATTAACTAAGAAATATGAGTCAAAATCCAAGCTTCCTATAATACACTTGAAAATATTTGTCCATTAACTGATAAAAACAAAGTTACTTGCATATCCTTTACAGGACGTTTGCAGTTAGCACAAGCGTTTTTACTGCTATTGATGTCTTTGCAAGTTTACGTTCAGTAGTTTGCCATTGCTTTCTGAACGATCTAAACCCATACCATTTCGTAAAAACCAGCGCAACACTGTCTATTGCCAAATCGCACGCAGTGTGTGTTTCGAACGCGGGTATGTGGGATCACGAACCGCGTCTGTAACCCCTTCGCCACGGAGACCAGAATAAACTGACAACCAGTCGTTTAAACGTTCATATTGTCAGTTCAGTCAACATTCAGTCATTTATGAAGGATTCTTTTTCACCCTCTTGTGTCCTACCACGTTTGCTGTGAGGCGACGTTGAGACGCGGCAGATGTAATTGTTTGTGTTTCGCTTGTCTTGTTAGTTAGTTAGTTAGTTAGTCGACAGATCATCCTCGTTGCACATCGGACCATTCAGTCCATAAGTGCTCGGATCCCCTCCTCAGCAAATCCCGCAGCGTATAGCGGCTAACGACGCCAGTTCTGTGTTGGTTTATCAATCTTCTTTGGCTTCCTGCGTAGTGTTCTTGTTTGGCCACCCCTCTTTTAATTTGCTGCTCTCGCAGTCTGGCCATTGTTGTAGATTCACAGTCATCACTTGGTTCTTGCAAAAGTCTCACTTCTCGTAGAGCATTCAGAATGTCAGCCTGGTCCATGGCGCGTCCGCCCTCCACAGTAGCCTCACCTGCGAGCTTGTCAGCACGCTCATTTCCTTGTACTCCCGCATGACCTGGCACGAAGATGAAACTAATCTTTGCCAGCCGAGACCGCTCCAGAGGCAGCAACCATTCTCTTCGGATCGACCCCTCCTCTATCCTCTTGATCATGTTCATTGAGTCGCTAAGGAAACACGCCCTAGTGAATGTCTGTGTCTCGAGCCATGTTATTGCTTTACTTACTGCCATGACTTCCATGGTCAGGCTACTTGTGGTTTCAGTGAAAGCACCAGAGTCCTCCTTCACAATTCTCCCTCCGGCCCGAGCTGTAAAGGCCCATGAGCTTCTCACATGTCGGACGACCGACCCATCTGTGTAGATGACCGCGTCACTGTCTAGCGAATTTTCGAAGATTAACGCTTGTACTTCAGCCTCCACAGCAGCCGGATTTTCTTGTCTGCATTTTCTATCTAGTTGGATGCAAACTGAAAAGGATGTGCAGAAGTCTGTTGGCACTTGCACCCACTCCTCGCCAGGTTCTAAGTCCTCAAGTGAACACACCTGTTGAAGAATGTCTTCGGCTTGACCCATCCACGACCGTCCTCTTTTTAACCTGCTGCCCTTCACCTTCCTAATTTCACTATGCAGTGGATGCTGTGTGTTTGCGTTAATTCTGAGGTAGGCGCGTGCCCTGCAAACTTGCATTCTCTCTTCAATGGTTGGAAAATCAAGAAGGTAGCGCATCGCCCTGCATGCTGTATCTCTTGTACATCCAAGAATAATGCGCATAGCTTCATTCTGTATCCTTTCCATCCTTTCTATCTGCTTATGGCTGAGAGTCAGGATTGCCATTGCATACTCCAAAACAGACATGACCAGCCCCTCGTACAGAAGACATAGATGGCGCTGCTCACAGTTTGCTGCCGCCATCACCCGCATCGCTGCCAAGCCCCGCTTGGCCTTTGTTATCACCTGGTCTATGTGCACATTATAAGCAAGGCTTCGATCAAACCGTATCCCCAGGTAATTCATTGCCTGCGTTCTTTCCACCGTCTCTGAACACAGCATTACAGTTGGTGTTGGATTGTTGACAATATGATTATTCAACGAGAACCAAGTCACTGTTGCCTTTGTTGGGTTGACCATTGCCCCAGCTTCATCACACCAAGTACTTATGCGATTGAGTTCGGTTTGTAGTTCCACAGCAACCTCCTCTCTATCCTTACCCTGACGATACACTAAAACATCATCGGCATATGACAATGTCCTGCCAGGTCCAGTGATCTGCTCACTGGTGATTCTCACTGTGTAGGCGTTGAACAGTACCGGAGATAATGGTGATCCCTGTGGTAGGGCAGGATATATTGTTGTTGGTTCCGAAGTCCAACTGCCACATCTAAAAACTACTTTCCGTTGGAAGAGGGCTGCAGCGATCCAACTAAGGAGGAATGGACTTACGTTTAGTTCAAGAAGCTGAAACATTAAAAAATCCAGTGGTACTCTGTTGTATGCGTCCTCAAGATCAATCGCTGCAGCAACAGTTTCAGTGCCTGAGTGGAAACCTTCATAGACATCATGGGACAAAGACTGCTGCATTGGTCCAGGTTTCTCTTTTTGGACGGTACCCACCCAGGGTAGGTGGGAAAACACCTTGCCTCTCTAGTTGGCTTGATATTTTCCTGGCAATTACCTTCTCCAGCAGCTTGCCTACTGTATTCTGCATGGTTATAATTCGATATCCCTGAATTTTTTTGTGGTCTTTGTCAGGCTTCGGCAAGGGAATCAGATAGCTATGTAACCATTCCTCCTTGATGCTAGCACTCCCTATACTGTTGTTGTACATGTCTGCTAGTTTCTCTAGCTCATTGTCGGTACACCTATTTATGTCGTCGTATCTTATGCCATCAGGACCTGGAGCACTGTTTTTTGATCGTCGAAGCACAGCCTTGATTTCTTTCACTGTCACTGTGTCTTCATCCGAAGTGTTCTGGGCCTTGCATCTGTCTGAGGTGACCTCCTTGGCCAGATTCCGGCCTCCCATGTCTGTCTGGTTGCTCTGCTCAAGGTAGCGTTCAAAGAGGGCTTTGCCCTTGTCCTCATCAGTCCTCTGCCAGATGAGGTCAGCACCTTGGAAGTCAGAAATGCTCTTATTCTTGACTACCCCACTCATGCTTTTATGTAGTCGCCAGAACAATTTCAGTGACTTGTCTGTGCTTACTCTTTGACACACCTCTGCCCATTTTTCGCTTTTAACCACCTTGACCAGTTTTTTGAAATAGCTTACTTTTGTGTGCATCTCTCTTTCTAAGTGCAAGCAGGGACTAGGATGTCCAGCTCTGTTCTTCTTGGCATTTTGCCATCTCCTTACAGCACTACGCTTATCCACCCAAGCCTTCTCCACCTCGAAACTCCACCACGGTGGCTGCTCCCAGCTTTTTCTCCTGCCCTGAAACGTTCTGCGCTTGTCACGTCTTATTTTGCTCACCACATCTTGCCCTGTACTGTCATACTGGAACGTCTTTACCTTTAGCTTGTGCTGCCTGGTTCTGCCTTTCTCCACCAATATGCTGCAAGGGTGGTGGTCACTGCCATTGTGTCCTAGGACACCCCATCTACACACTGTAGTGAGTGAAGGTGAAACTAGCGCCAGATCAATAGCACTGTCCTCATCGCCTGGACGGCTTGCTGTCCTGGTGACACAGCCACTGTTGATACAAACCAGGTCGATGGTTTCCAGTGCAGTCTCGAGCTCCTCCCCTTGTGTATTGGAGGAAGTGTTTCCCCATGATCTGCCTTTAGCGTTGAAGTCACCACAGAAAATAACATTTCTCTCGTGGCCTAATATGCCACTTAAGCACTGCCACTTCTGGGCGTCCACACTCGCATTGCGGGCATAAACATTAACCAACACGAATGGTATACTGGAATGAACTCTCAACGCCTGTATTTGTATATCGTCACTGTCCCAACTGGACATGTCTAGCTCTGACACCACCATGCTGTCGCGAACGAGAATCGCCGTTCCCAGATGTCGTCTGTTGTAGAAACATTTGAAGCCGGCAATTCGGAGTAGCTGATCGCCCAGTCTCGTCTCCTGGAGTGCTACAATGTCGTTCCTGTAAACTAGGGTTTCTAAAATAGAGCCCCGTTGTTTTACACTGGCACAGTTCCAATATAGAATACGGATGTTCCTGAGTCCTAGACGGTGACACTTGAGTCCTTGAGACCCGCGCAGATCTTGAGTAGAAACTCCTGGTTTTACATCCTGGCACACCAATTACACGCAAGAGATGAATAAATCCATCCCTTACGCGAAAAAGTTAACGAACACAAAACAACACGACCGTCCGTCGCCATCTTGAAACCGGAAGTCGCTTGTCTTGTTGCTTGTACTAACGTCATATTCGATGTTTCAATGTCTCAATTACTCCATCTAGTCAACTCTTTCTGAGTCGTCCCCTCGCTTTTGTATCCCGATGTTCTCACGTAGAACGCTCAAGCCATTGGTTGATCATGTTCATTTCAAACTAAATGTGCAAACCATTTAATTATTTGATATTGTATAGAGTCAGTAAAGGCATCATCCCTCCCTTTTTCTAAGGTTATCATTTGTCTCATTTAACTTCACTTGCATCTGACTGGACATGATGTGATATGCAACTGTATATTTTGAAAATGGTAATAATCGAGCGTGGAAATGGCACATTTCGATCCCCCGTGGTGCTATGAGAAGAGAACTGTATAATGGAGACATACCATTGTGAAAGAACCGGCTACATACTTTCTGACAACTATTGTTTTATAAGCGACAGTTTGGAACTGGATGCGTGTCCTCTTGTGAAAATAAAACGAACTCTTAAAGGACAATTGCCAGTAAATGGGGCTGATATTTCTCATGCGATGATGTCTATTGAAATGCTTATTTCGCGGTGTCCTAGCTATACATTTTAAATACCGCCTAGTCGCCATCTATATTGTCAATGCAGTTTTGAAAACCGTGGCAGCATTTAACCCTTAATTTGTGAAGGTAAGTGAAAACTCAGAGACAATCAAATAATGCATCAAACATTACGTCATGTAAGAGTTAATAACTGTTGTCTTATGAACAATCAATCTATCATGTGCCATGCCGAAAAGCGTGGGCGGTCATGACTCGCCATTTCACTCGATCACCAGCGTCGTGAATCAGCTCAGCGTTCCTGTCTCGTCCATGCCATGTGACCAAGTCATCCAGGTATTTTCCTCTCGTTCTTCCTCTTGATCTGTTCCCTTCGATCTTGCCAGTTGTCACTAAGTTCTCCAAGCCATTTTTTCTCATAACATATCCAAAAAATGTTGACTGTCTACGTCTAATTTCTCTAATCAATTTGCGATTTTCATTTGTCTCCTGTAGTACTTGGTCATTGGTTTTTCTGTCCGTCCATGGTATTCTTTGAATTTTCCTCAGAAACCACATTTCTGCAGCCATCAGATGTTTTTCAGCTTGACTGCACATTGTCAAAGTTTCACATCCATACAAAAGAACAGGCTCGATGTAACCCCTCAACACTCTTTTTCTCGTTTCAATAGACATCTTTTTATTGGTCAGAATGTTTTTCATTCTGCTAAAGGCTACTTTCGCCATGGCGATTCTTGTTCTAATCTCACGTATTGAATAGTATTCCCATTTACTTGTATATTACATTGTGGTACTTCGTTCTCCCTAGTGACGACCATAACCTGTGTCTTCTTACAATTTAATTCCAACCCCAGCCGCTCACTGTGTACCACAACCGCGTCTACTAATTGTTGTAGATCTTGTGCATTGTCTGCAATCAATACTGTATCATCTGCATATCTAATGTTATTGATGTTTCGTCCTCCAATGCTGATTCCATTTATATCTTCTACATTTCTGAAAATATTTTCACTGTATAGGGAAAAAAGATCTGGAGACATTACACATCCCTGCCTAACCACTCTCTTAATAGGTTGATATTGTCCCACTTCATTATCAATCCTTATGGCAGCTTGTTGTTTCCAATATATGTTTTGTTATACGTTTAATGTCTTTCCCATCAATTTGTAGATCTGCAAGCATATCTACCATGTTGACATGTCTAACTCTATCAAAAGCCTTTGTGTTGTCAATAAAGCAAAGGTGTATATCCTTGTTTACTTCTAAGCACGTTCAATAACTGTTCGCAGCATATACACAGTTTCCTTCTACAAACCCACATTGTTCTTCCCCTATTTCAAGTTGTATTTTCTTCCTCACTCTTTGCATGATAATTCGTAGCAAAATCGTTGTGATGTGACTCATTATACTAATTGTTCTATGTTGATCACATTCCAAGGCTCCTGATTTCTTTGGGATTGCAATAAATACAGAGTTACATAATTCAGAAGGTATATCTCCAGTATCATATAATGTGTTCAGCAGTCTGGTGACTTGCTCTAGTCCAAATTCTTCTGAAGCTTTAATCATTTCTGGTGTGATGTTATCTGCACCGGAGGCCTTGCCAGCTTTCATATGCTTAAGAACATTTTGAACCTCCATCATCAAAATTTGCGGCCCTTCATTGTTAAATCTAATATCATACTGTTCCTTTCTGTTATTCTTGCTTGCTTGTGTCCGTTGGCTTGAGCTCCAGCGCGAAGTCCTGTATGTCGGATGAAGGCATCCTGTTGTCCAGCATCAGTGTGATGTCATACAGGACCTGAGGTTTGCGTGAGTATCCGTTGTCCCTTGTTGGGCTTATTGGTGTGCAGGCTGGTGGTTCCTCGCCGTACAGGCAGACACTCTCCGACTTCGGAGGACTCTCTGTTATCATTATAAAGGGTTTTCACATAATCTGTCCATACATGTAGAATCTGATCTTTTTCTATTATGATTTTGCCATCTTTAGATTTTAGACAGCCTGTTGATATACTTGTTCTTTTATTAGTAAGTTCCTGAATTCCTTTGTGCACTAATTTGATATTTTGACTTTTGTCTTGTTTTTCAATGTCTAAGGACTTTTCCTCAAGCCATGCTTCTTTTGCCTCCTTACATAATATTCTGACTTGTCTGTGAATTTCTTCATATTTGGCAGAATTAGTTTTGTTGAGTCTTCTTGTTTCCATTAGTTGTAAAATTTCTTCTGTCATCCATTTCTTACGACCCACCTTCTTTAATTTTGGAATAGTTGTTTCTGCAGCCAAACCGATTGAATTCTTCAACATTTCCCATTGATCATCCACATCCTGGAATAATATCTCTAGATCAGACAATATGTCAAATCTGTTCTGTACTACTATGTTGAATTTGTTTTGTTTTTCCTTGTCATTACTCAATGTACGCAAATCATATTTAGTGTTTCCTGTTATATACTTGACTTTCTTCAACCTTATTCTCAGTGTTCCTGTAAGTAGTCTGTGGTCACTATAACAATTAGCACTGAGAACACTATTGTTAGTGCGTTTCTTAATCTTCTGCTAATCAAAATGTAATCAGTCTGGTTTCTGATCCTGCTATCAGGACTCCTCCATGTCCATAATCTTCTAGGGTGTTGCTTAAACCAGGTGTTTCCTACAATCATATCCTGTTCTTTTGCCCACACTACGAGTCTGTATCCTCTTTCATTTCTCTCTCCTAAACCATAGTTTCCTACTGTGTATCTATCACCTTGATTTCCTACTTTTGCATTGCGTCTCAACAGCGTCTCCCCGAAGAATAACGCGTCACTTCGTCGCCATTGTACCGGAAGTTCATATGAACACAGTAATACAAACATGCTTTGTGATTCATGCTTGCTGTATATTAATTATAATGAATTTATTTCCATACCAGATTGCGGTTTCTGAAAAAGGCCAAGCAAATTGAACTGACAGATGCGTAATCCTACCACCAACAGTATAGACACGGCATTCCAAATAAATTATACAATGGAGCGGTTGTTGAGTGTTTTAGTCAACTAAAATTGCTGTATATTTGTCAGTCAAGCATAAAATGATAATAATAATTTAAAAAGAAATATTAGAGATCGTTTACTCAGTTCTGAGCTGCTCTCTGTCCGAAATAATACAGCTTTCCGTCATGTTTGTGTAATGATGTAAGTGCACGGTCGCCATGTCATCAGCATTTCAAAATTAGAGAGAAAAACAATGTATAAAATTAGATGGTAAAAGCATGAAGATCCCCTCCGGTGCTCCAAGTATGATCTATACATAACGAACCTCACGGGCGCTCCACGTGTGATCTGTACATAAGGAACCTCACCAGTATCAAGTGTGATTTATATATAATAATATAAGGAACCTCACCGATGCTCTATGTGTGATCTATACATAAAGAAGCTCACCGGTTCTAAGCGTGATCTGTACATAAGGAACCTCACTGATTCCAAGTGTGATCTATACATAAGGAACCCGACTGATTCCAAGTGTGATCTATACATAAGGAACCCCACTGATTCCAAGTGTGATCTATACGTAAGAACTCCATTGATTCCAGGTGTGATCTATACATAAGGAACCACACCGGTCCCACATGTGATCTATACATAAGGAAACTCACCGGTCCCAGATGTGATCTATACACAAGGAATCTCACAAGTGCTCCAACTGTGATCTATACATAAGGTTTCCTAGTGGTTTTAAGTGTTGTCTGTACATAAGGAAGACCACCGGTTCCAAGTGTGATCTGTACATAAGGAACCTCACCGGTGCTCTCGATGTGATCTATACATGATGATTCTTGCTGGTGCTCTAAGTGTGATCTATACTTAAAGATCGCCATAATAAATTTTTTTTTTTTTAAGCATATCCTTTACAGGACTTAGCTGTCAACACCAGCATCTTTCAGCTGTATGTTGATCTCTTGGCAAGATTACGCTCAGTAGTTTGCCATTGCTTTCTGAGCGGCCGGCTCAGTATCCCGCAAGTCACGAGCGGGGGTCGAACCGCCTCAGCTCTCGCTCCGCTACGAGACTCTGAGTGATAAACGGGATTACAGAGAGAAAGTGTTGTAACCCCACAGCCAGAGAGACCGGCGCCATAATAATACATAATAATAATCGCCATCTTACTCCGAGTGTGATCTACACATAATGATCGCCTTCATGGCAGGGCAGACCAGGCCCTAAGCCTTGGTTGGCAGCTGGTCTAGGATCGTAGCTCCGACAGGCGGACAGTTAGAGCATTGCTTTGCTGATCCGGCAGCTTCTGCAGCTTGTCTTGTTCCAGATGTAGGGGTGTTACCTTTCCTCTGGAGTGAACTAGGCAGGCCGAGAGATGGATCATGCTGCATGGGCAACACATGATCTCTATATTTTAGCCCAGGCGTTGTGCTATGGAACGTGTTCACATGCAGCCACTGTGAACGGACGTTTGCAGCGCAAATTGGCCTTATCAGTCACATGCGATACAGCCTTAGGTAAAAGTTATTATGCCTTTTTAAAGCACAAACTATCGTCTATCAAGACGGTAAGGTGCCAATGAGATTAGGTCGCCTTCCTGCTCCTAGTGTAATTTATACATAAAGATCGCCACCGGTGCTCCGTGTGTGCAGTGGCAGAAGCAGACCGAGAGAAATTGTGCTTGCTTGTCAAAGACGATGGCAAGGAAGGATATCTTCAATGGAATTGTTCCAGAACACCAAGTACCGAGATCTGTGGAGAGATAAGAACGCTAATTTCACCATACAATGCACATGGTGATGATTATAATGATGATGGTGATACAGTCTTTTGCTTTTTTTAAGCGTCAAACAGTGTCGCAGGAGATGCCGAAGGATGTCCACGTAAATAAGCGCGCTCGCTCGCGCGCGGGCACACACACACACGCACGCACACGCGCACACACACGCGCGCACGCACACACACGCACGCGCGCACACACACACACATCACAAATAAATATCTTTGAAAAAGATTATATAGACAGTGGAACACTTTAATACCATAATTTTTTTTTTTTGCATATCCTTTACAGGACATAGCTGTCAACAGCAGCTTCTTTCAGCTGTATGTTGATTTCTTGGCAAGATCACGCTCAGTAGTTTTAATACAATATTATAAAAGTAAAATATTATCATCATCACGAAGCAGATTCTTAGCAGAGCTGCCCTCTCAACACGGCCTGAGAAAATGGTCCACTATCCTTCACCAGTTCTGCTTCTAGCATGTTCATGTAAAGAATGTCTACAATCTCCCGTGTCCATCGTAGTGCTGGTCGACCCTGCCTCGTCTTCCCAGAGCCATGTTCTCCATCACTGTTCTTTCTAAACCACCGCGACATTTAACATGTCTATAATAATAATATTTCAATTTCCGAGACAACATGCTGCTTATGTGCTTGTATTCATAACTTGTAGCATGCCCACGATATTCAAAATACTCTCTGATTATGCTAACGATAATTGCATCGAACATATTCATCTATATTGTTTAAAAACAATTATAGATATCGAATCACCCAGGGTGTTCTCCAATTAGAACAGTTCGAAATTTAGTGTTGTATGCATAATAAATAATTATATTAACTGCTGAATTGAACACTTCAAAGTGTTTTCCAAGACTATTCACCACCAGATAAAGTCTGCTATACCTTCTACCAATGGCAAATTCCGGTTCCAAATTTGTGAAAACACTGACCAGGATCTTTGGAGTGTTACAGATAATATAAACCACAGAAATGAGAACCACTTGTTGCACTACACGCAATTCTTTGCCTGTCAGTTTATCAGAAGTCTTGTTGAGGTCAGCAGTTGTATTCTTTGAGTGTCCATGATGATTAGATTCACAGGTAATGATGTTGGATATGGTCGTGGATTGCCGGAATCTGGCTGATGCGCGCAGACTGCTGGCCATAACGATAATACAGGCAATGACAATGACCTCCGTAACTAACGGTAATGCCATGTCCACTAAGGTCCAAACAACGACCTTGATTGACTCCCTGTAGGTAGACAGCCACAACGAGGGCCGGGAAGTGTTAGTCTTTAGATTAAATTTCATTCTCATAGACATATTTGCCAAGAGCGGTGTATAACTGGCCACGGAGAATACGGTAATTCCAGCCAGAATAATGACGGCTCTACTTCTGGTAAACGTGTGTTTAAACTGCAACGGTTTCACAATACACATACAACGAGCCACAGCGAGGTATGTGGTAGTTAGCATATTACCCACGTTGACCTAAGACCATTATGTTGAAGAAGAACACTTTTATCCCAAAGAGTTCAATGGACCATTGCAGTTTGTATCTAATTTCCACTATATAGAATGCCGTAGCTACTCCAAGACTGAATGAGATTATCAAATACGACAGGTCGAAGACGGCTAAAGCAAGGAACGAAATGATGACTCCGTCATTGAGTCCCATATTGATGAACGTTTTGATGATGATAATGTTCGACACAACTCCTATTAATGATAGTATTGTCCACACAACGGAGCATGATTCATTTACAATGAGATACTGTTCTTCTGTCATTAGTCCAATATTTAACACTGACGTATTTTCCCCTATCGTCATTGTTATTGACAATGCTGCCTGCTTTCAGTTTAAAATGGTATCTTGTCATAGCTGGTTCGCTTTTGATAAAAATATTTCCTTTTATATTTCTTTTGTTCCTCCTGTAGATTTTATCCATATTGATTGCACTACTGTTGTATTGAAAGTGTCATGGAAAGACTGAGTGATAATAATTAAGCAAATTTTCACCTGTATAAAAAAACAAAACTCTGGTTAAAAAATATCTCCGCTAGTAGCTATTTGTTATTTTGGTTGAATATCCCTTACAGGCCTTTGCAGCTAACACCAGCATTTTTCAGCTGCTGTTGATATCTAAGCAAGATTACGCTCAGTAGTTTACTATTGCTTTCTGAGCGACCGGCTCACATATCCCGACACTTATCAACGCGGTGAGAACCACTACCGATTCTCGCGCAGGTTAGTAGCTATAATTGTCGCTAATTATACTTAAATGTCAGAGACATTTTTAACATTGGCCTGGGCTCTCTGGTCGACCGAGACTAAAATGGGTAGCAGATCACGCAGTTCGTAATCCTACATTCCCGCGTTCGAAACACATCTGCAGACGATTCGGCAGCAAATCGTCTCGGGTTGGGTTTGTACGAAATGGCATGGTTGGCGGTCGTTCAGAAAGCAATGGCAAGCTTCAGAACGTAAATTTGTTAAGAGATCAAAACAACGAAAAATGCTGGTGTTGACTGCGACGTCCGGTAAAGGATATGCAACTAACTTTTTTTTTTAAAACTATGGCGAAGGGGTTACGAATGCAATTCGTAATCCCGCATTCTGCGTTCGAAAGACAGCTGCGTATTTGATTTTGAAGCAGACCGCCTTGCGCTGGTTTCTATAGACAGTACGAGTGCCAGTAGTTCGGAAGCATTGGCAAACTACTGAATGTAATAACGTAATCTTGCCAAGAAATCAAGAATAGCCAAAATAAAAAAATTAATAAATTTAAAAAAATGCTAGGGTTGACTGTCATCTCATGTAAAGGATACGCAACTAACTTAATTGGTGTATACAGAAGTTCTCGAACTCAAAACGCGCTGGTGGCCAAGGGAATTTACAGTTTAAACGGGTCCATGTGAACAAGTAGGAATTAATAATAATAATACACAGTAAATGACTCCTTTTCACGTCTTGAGGCGAATTGATCTATGGTGACAGATGCATAGTTTTAATATTTCGAATTCACCCTGATGTGGATAGAACCTATGACCACCGGGCCCACAGACGAGCGTTTAGCCACTAGACTACTGCGGCTCCAGATATAAATTAGCATATACTTTTCTGTACAGTGAACATATTTTCAGAAATATTGAAGATATGCAAGGAATCAACATTGGGGGACGATACATCAATAACATTAGATATGCAGATGATACAGTCTTGATTGTAGACAATGAACAGGACCTGCAAAATTTAGTAGATACGGTTGTTGCACACAGTGAACAACTAGGGTTAGAACTGAATAGTAAGAAGACACAGATTATGGTCGTCACTGGGAAGAAGGAAATACCACAGTGTGATATACGAGTAAATAGGCATATTCTTAAGCAAGTGAATCGATATAGTTATCTCGGCACAGTCATAACATCTGATGGGAGAGACCTTGAAGAGATTAGAAAAAGAATTGCCATTGCGAAGGTAGCCTTTTGCAAGATGAAAAACATACTGACCAATAAAATTATTTATTTGGTTGTTTCGGGATTTGAAATTTAAATATTGAGCACAACCCACTACTGGCAACTATGTCAATTGAAACGAGAAAAAGAGTGTTGAAGTGCTACATAGAACCTATACTTTTGTATGGATGCGAAGCGTGGACAATGGGCAATCAGGCTGAGAGGCAGCTGATGGCTGTAGAAGTCTAGTTTCTGAGGAAAATGCAAAGAATACTATGGACAGAGAGAAAAACTAATGAACAAGTCTTTCAAGAAACAAATGAAGATCGTAAACTGATTAGAGCCATTAGACGTAGACAGTCAAAACTTTTTCGGCATGTTATGAGCAGAAATGACTTGGAGAACTTCGTGACGACTGGCAAGATCGAAGAGAAGAGACCAAGGGGAAGACCGAGAAGTAAATACCTGGATGGCTTGGCCACGTGGCATGGTCGAGACAGGAACACGGAGGTGATCCACGACTCTGGTGATCGAGTGAGATGGCAGAACATAACCGCCCACTCTTATCGGCTTGGCACATGATGGATGGATACGTTTACTGCGTTAGCACTCAATCAGCGTTACTTAATACTCAAATGCACACAAAATTAACTGATTTCAAAGTTGTTGTAATCTCTATTGTCCTCTATGGAATATGGAATCAAGGGTCAAGATATCTGCAGTCGTGACTTTCCCAGACGTACTATGTCCCTTTCTGTAGTAGCCAACTAAGAGCTTTCATGCTGATGGTACAGGGGCAGCCCGATTGAACATCCGTCTGTGTTTTCCTGCGCCCGTTGAGTATCGTCCAGACCATCTGGTCTCTCTCTGTCTGTGCCCTCTCTCTGTCTCTCTGTGTGTCTCTCTCACACTCCCACCCACCCACACATATCCCGCTGAATCAGCCTCTCAAGACGTGGGTCCGATGTTTAGCCGTAGCTTACACTCACAACATCACGTTTGTCATAAACTCATAATCTAGATCTCGGCAAAGAAGCCCCTAATAATCAATACTTCAACCCCATTAACCCAATACAGGGCACGATAGCGAAGTTGATAGCGATTCCGCTGGTAATGACATGAGCAAGACAAGACGTGAGTTCGAGGCCTGGGCTCACCGCTTGCCAAAGTGAGGGAAAGATTGGCCACCTGTTTCTCCTGGCTCTCGACCTACAAAATGTGATGGTTCTGTCACATCACAGACCCATAGCAGGAAACTGCTTTGGGACAATTTATTATTATTCTATACCCAACACGTCTCATTATTCTATATCCAAAACGTCTCATGGCGTGAAAAGGGTCCTTAACCAATTGCTTATAGCTAAGAGACCGTGTTTCCATGTGATCTTGGATCTGTTGAAGGTATACGACTAAACATACATTAACTCTTCATTGGACGAATGATCTGGTTAGCACCACGCTAGTCGTCCTACCTCTCAAAACATTTTACCGTATCCCTGATCCAGGTGATGAGTCTCGTTTGACAACATGGGTATTCCTGCCTCAACGGTGGATGTGAAGTTAGTACTAACCGGTAGGTAGGATAGTAAACTAGCTACTGCATCATGAAGGATGCACTTTAAACGAGGTGTTTGAAGTAAATAACTAGGTATTGTGTGCATTAACAGAAATATACCATCAATATTTACCCAAAGAAACGCCAACCCAAACAGAACGCAGGGTGGTAGCTTCAACACAAAGCTAAGCATTCTCTTTACGAACAGAATGTTTGTTGATGTTTTGTCATGTGGGTGAGTTGGGCTGTGGTTGTTAGACTATTGGGGTCTAGTTTTTAGATTACAGGGATGTGGTTGTTAGACTATGGGGATGTGGTTGTTAGACTATAGGGATGTGGTTGTAAGACTATGGAGATGTCGTTGTTAGACTGTGGGGATGTGGTTGTTTGAGTATGGGAATGTGGTTGTTTGACTATGGGGATGTGGTTGTTAGACTATGAGGATGTGGTTGTTAGACTATGGGGAAGTAGTTGCTAGACTATGGGGATGTAGTTGTTAGACTATGGGGATGCACTTGTTAAACTATGGGGATGTCGTTGTTAGACTATGGAGATGTAGTTGTTAGAGAATGGGGATGTGGTTGTTAGACTATCGGGATGTAATTGTTAGACTATGGGGATGTGGTTGTTTGACTATGGGGATGAGGTTGTTTGACTATGGGGATGTGGTTGTTAGACTATGGGGAAGTAGTTGTTCGAATATGGGGATGTAGTTGTTAGACTACGGGGATGTCGTTGTTAGACTATGGGATGTAGTTGTTAGAGAATATGGATGTAGTTGTTAGAGAATGGGGAAGTAGTTGTTAAGGTATGGGGAACTAGTTGTTAAATTATGGGGAAGTAGTTGTTAGACTATGGGGATGTTGCTGTTAGACTATGGGGTTATAGTTGTTAGGATGTGGGGATATAGAATATGAAAGATATATGAGAAGTTTTTGTTAATTTCTTTATATAATAAGAAGATAGTAAAGATATGAAACAAGTGTTGTAACTGAAAAAAAATAACATCTCACTTAAACTAAATACTTTTTGGCATATCATATTTACTAAAGACAATAAATGAACTATATTAACAAGCAGAACAGTTGAAAGGTTAACAAAAAGTTGAAAAATAAAATATAGGCTAGACAGACGTGCACAAACGTGATACATATGACCAATACAACTCGATAAACACTATAAAAAATATTTAAATTAAATGCAGTAAATTACTACTTACTGGTGTGATAGGTGAATTGACGGTTTATAGCTAAGTATGAGTAAAGTGAACATTGAATTATGGATAGCTTGATGCAAACGATTACTGTTAGTTTTCTCGTTTATCAGGCGTCCTCAAATTGCCAGCAATCATGTCAGCCTACATTTAATATGAATGAAAATATTATTAATGTAAATTTAATTTTCAGTCATTTTACCCACAAAGACACATTTATCTTGAGGCAATTTTTGGAAAGCACTCAAAATCCTGCAAATTTTAACAATTATTTTATTACTGACGTTTAAGTGTAATTTTATTGCCATTTACACATCCAATCAATGTCATTTTTGTCGTTGTCAGGCGTTTTAGAACAACATCCCATATCGCACAAATTCTAATTTATTTAATGGCATTATAGACGGGGTCAAAATAGTAAGAATCGATTCTGCCAAGGATATATTGCACAATAATAGACGCAGTTTTAGGTCAAGATCGAAAACTTCAAATTTCCCCTAAACTTAACGTCAGATATGGAAAATAAGTCATCATTAACATGGATATAGATAATAGATGGAACGATATTTATGTACAGATGATGTTGGCCTATGAAGTCACAATGCAAGCAGTGACTGGATGGGCCAGCACCGTCTTTACATGGAAAAACCGCAGACGTTTTGAAAACAATGAGATTATCGGAGAGGCCATGGACAACCTCATGGTCTCAACCCTAGGGAATACAGCGATGGGTATCTACCACTGCGGAATGATGTTTCCATCATGACAACCCTGTGAACAATCATGGGTTCATTTGAATTTTATTTTTATTCAATTACAAAAGATAACGGGAAGACGCCATGAACAGTCACATTGGTTTGTTGTCGAGTTTCATTTACTTGTGCTTACACATACTTGTGGGTGGGTTGTGTAATGGTTATGACGTTGTGCTGACAATAGCATGAGCGCGGTCAGATAAGATTTCGGAGCCAGTTGTCGTCGTCCGTTACGGGATGGAAAGACCGGCCATCTATTACTACATGTACTCAAGCCTACACAATGTAATGGTACTAACACTTCACATCCCTACGACCTGTTCCAGCTACGGGAATTGTTATTTTGTTTGTGTTTTGTATTTTTTACAGTATCATAGTTTGATGGCGAAATGACATTCACGAATGTTGCTCTGGATGTCTTTGTCAAACATACTTAAGTATTGTTATAATCGTGATAACAATCTCACACAATTCGGTTTTTGCTGTCAGCTACCGAAAACAACATGATCACCAGAGCAAGTTGTCTTAGAACATGTAACATTTTGTGTGTGTTCCTTATTACCATTATAAAGTGATTTTAAGTACGTTTCATCATGCTCTCATTAACGTTAGATGGATTTTATTGTGTATATAAGTGCATATTTCGGTACTTTTTAGTATTATATCATATGTAAGCAATTGTAGACTATCTTTTGAATATTTATGTTATGTTATGATCATTTTAATCTAATTTGATGATATGTTTCTATCTACTCAAATATTGTGAACATTACATGTCAAGTATAAACGATTTTCTAACCTACTAAGAAATGGTGCTGTCTGCAACATTTTAGTACAGCTGCTGAGATGTTAGTTTACGATGTGTGAGAAGTACGCGTTGTTGCTGAACAGTGTTTTCATGTGCAAAAAGCTCTGCAGCACACCACACTACAAGAAATATTACTGGAAATCCTGAACCAATGATCCGTCACAATTGAAATAACAATCTCTTACAAGCCTAATTGAGAAGTAATAGGTATATGGTGCTGGTGCCATATTTTACAGATCAGTTGGCTTTGGATGGGTAATTTGATAAATATCACACCGATCGCCTTTACTTCACATGCCATTTTATGGGACCCGTTTTAGACTCGGACACTTGGGAACCCAGGTCAACTTAAAAAAAAATAATATCGACAGTGAATCGAACACACATCTCTACCGACGGCGGCTTCCCCTGCAACATCTACTGTTTCAGAAATCAACATCGTCCATGTCAAGTAAAACGTTCCTTCTACCCGGGGACATGTGTGAGATGATGATGTTTGCCGATATTCTTTTAAGTTAACCCTATAACCAGCTCTTAAGGTCGTATTTAGAGCAAGGACCTCTCTCCTCAGCCCCAGTGAAACCAGCAGGAAAAAAACAAAAAACAATATAGTATTGCTTGTTACTTAAACGCTTTAAATTGGATAAGATGTCGTATTGTCGACAATAAGATGTGGATTGCCATTGATGAAACTACAGAATTGAACGAAACTACACAGCTAATGCCCTCGTTGGGAATGTACTAGGGAAAGTAATTAAATAACAGCAATTTTATTATAAAGTGTATGGGTAGCATGGACAACGGGAAATTTGATTTTCGGGACACAAACTGGCGCCTACACAATACCTCATGTTGGGTTCTTGATGACCGAACAGTTTGCGCATACGCAATATAGATTACAAAATGGCTTCCCCACTATCGACTTCAACCGTGGAAGAACAACGAGGCGTTATTCGTTTTTTGTTTGTTTTTTGTTTTGTTTTTTTAAGGTTTGGTCAAGGGGCGTGATACCTTGCGAAATCTACAGATGAATGGTGGTTTGGTATGGAGACGGTTGTTTGAATCAGGGGAAACTTATGATTGGGTAGGCATATTTCAAAATGAAAGCTCATCAGGAATCAACTTTGTAAGTCATGATATCCATCTTTTGGTATATCAAGGGTCCTATATTGGTACATTTCCAGGAAATAGGTGATACTGCGACTAATGCGCGATACAGTGACATGCCAGTGAACAAATTCAAAGCTCGCAGTTACGACTGAAACCCAGACGACTTCTCTCAAAAGGAGTATTCTTGATACACGACAACGCCCGTCTGCATACTTCTGTGCAGACAATGGATACACTACGTGCTCTGAAATTTTAGTCTTTGAAACGTACAGCATACAGTCGAGACTTGGCTCCATCGGACGTTCACTTGTTTGGACCATTGAAAGAACATTTGCGGGGTCAGAGGTTTGCAGATGACAACACGGTAATGGATGCTGTGTGAAATTAAGGTTTAAGGCCACACTCAAAATCTTGTCAG
The DNA here is from genome assembly GCA_014155875.1 of Cepaea nemoralis. Lineage (NCBI taxonomy): Eukaryota > Metazoa > Mollusca > Gastropoda > Stylommatophora > Helicidae > Cepaea > Cepaea nemoralis. Next base: position 94,366 of record JACEFZ010024840.1, read on the forward strand.
TAGAAGGCATTCAACAAACTTGTGAACAGGTGGACCAGTGTGTTTCCAAGCAAGGGGTCTACGTTAAGAAATAACACACACAAAATTGCTGGTTCACACTTTTGTAAAAGAAATTATATGTAAAATTCGTTACTTAATGACTTTCTGTGATAATATCTTGTAACACCTGCCTCTCTCAATACTTCTTGGTTTGTTTGTACCTCTGTCCACTATATTCTGAACACCTCTGTCAAAAATCACCGCTGCCTCCATTTTTGTCGCCATTGTTCATCACTTTTAGAAGAACAGGCCACACAAAGTGATTCAGAGATCGGATTGTTATTACATGTGACATGTCTGTTTATCATGTGTTAGTTTATTCTTGTAGAATTGCTGAGTATGACGATTCTTGACCTGTTCTCTGTTCATCTCTGAGAAACCTCACAAGCACGAAAAACAATACCTGCCTGTAATGTATAATTTCTAGGATTTGAATTCAGAGACGTTTCAATGTTTATACTGAAGTCTATGCATAATGTATGCCTTCATTGTTCAATTTTGTTTCATATGTATATTAGCCGACTGTTTCAGGATTGTTACAACAAACAAGATAAGCACAGTGTATCTGCTCAATGTCGTAATGACCGTAATTATGATTTTAGTGTAGTATACTCTTAGCGTATTATTTTCATTTATTATGTTATTTGTCACGAGATCATGAAGTTTACCTACCTGTTATCTCGTATAATAATAATATTCACTGGTTCATTCTTGTTGCATCTTGTACTTAAGGTTGAGCACAAATATGTATTCATCAGTACATTGAAATATCAGAGTGTCAAGATTGAAACATGTAATAATGTTCCCTGCTTAAGTGTTGGGGAAACATTTTGCAACATCCACAGCTGAGAGTGAGAGTGTGTATATAATTATAGGACCTGTGTACACGCCTAAGGGAGTAATGGGCTCGAGGGTCTAGACCCATAATTTTATAGACCAGTCCTAGAAGTAAAAACTGGAAAAGAAAGGAAATGTCTCTAGCTGTCCCAGAGTAAAAACCACAGTAATACGGAGAGAAGGAAAGATCGCCTCGCCTGCGTGAATGATGCACATTTTCGAAAAGATGCACGAGAAGATATTTGGCCACATCCTCAGAAGCGAAAGGAAATCGTGTCATTGATTCCGACAGCTACGGGAGTGCTCATTATGTATTGTAAGAAATAGCACGGCACCCATGGTTACTTTCCTGGAGGAAACTTCGCCACACTGTGCTAGCCCATATTTGTATAGACTACTCGACACTTAAGGGGCGATGTTGTCAATATCAAGCCGGTCGCCTTTACTTTACAAAACATGTTATGGTACCCATTTTATTCTGGGTCATCCTGAAAGCCCGCGTCAATCTCAAGACTCCACCTTTATATGAATTTATTTGCATGTACACTTGGCCGGCAGACGCGTTTGAGGCATCATGACAGGTACAGTCACAATGAATAAACTATGTCACTTAGTAGGATCAGCGCGATTCTTGGCTTATTTCTATATTGTGAGACTGATAAGGAGGATGGGAATGTCCTCGAAAGGCAGATATTGCCATTGCCAATAATACGTCAGAATATTCGTTTACTTTTACTTATAGCGTGCTTCTAGATAATTATGACAACAAAAATGTGACGTTCAGTTACTAATATTTGCTATGAATTAAACATCTATTTATGAGTGAGATCTATAATACCAAAAATATCCGTTACAATTCATCATCAGTGAGTGCCTTCACAGAAGTTGAAGGTCGGGTGTAATGCGTTCGCGGCATCGTCTGTCTTCGGTCTTCAAGTTGTACCCATGTGTGTATTTTCAGTACATCACTTGGTCTTGTCTACCCACATGTGATATTTTTTTCCCCTCGCTCGTTTTGAACTCAAGCGTAGTGTACACACACGCTATTTATAGTAGTGATGGACTGAATTTTGTGTATTGATGTAATATTGTCTTCCATTCCACCACTTGGAAAGGACCGCGAATAATGACAGAAGAAGCAGAAGAAACGCACGAGTAAAGGTACATCCTCGTGGCTAGAGACCATTGCAAACGAACAAATTAAAGCGGTTGGTGAATTGAGTATAGAAATGATAACTAACTTGTTGAATGGGATCTACAGTATGCACCTGATGATCTCTGGTAATTGTCATAGATCTACCGAAGATATATGGTGCAATGGGTTGTTCAGAGCATTACAAATGTGGGTTTAGGGCCCTATATCCAATACGGTCTCCGTGGCTAAGAGCTTATGAACGCGGTTTGCGAGTCCGTATACCCGGGTTCGAAACACAGCGATGCTGGTATTTTTCGAAAAAGGTATAGGTGCCGGTCGTTCACAAAGCAATGGCAAACTAATGAACGTAAAATTTGCCAAGGAATCACGAACAGCGAAAATGCTGGGGTTGACTGCTATCTTCCTGTGATCGACATGCAACTAAATAAAAAAAAAAAATCCAATACGCCTTAAGGCGTGTTGGAAGGTTATTTACTTGCTTTATTTAGATAGAGATTAAATAATATTTCTCTGAATTGGATATTGTAGACTCATTCATTCATTCATTCATTCAGTAGCATGTCCTTTGCAGAACCTCGCTCCCATAACAGCCTTCCGGAAAACCTCTCGATCATAAGCAAGATGTCCCGCGTCTGATACACCCATCTAGAGATCATCCGCCACATCCTGCACCCATCTTCTCTTTGGCCTTCCTCTTCCTCTCTTTCCAGGCATATACCCTTCCATTATTGTTCTCTCCAAACTTTCGTGACGTTTCAAGCGACCAAAATATTTCAATTTTCTTTGTTTTATCGTCTTTAATAGCCAACCTTCTTCAATATTCAACTCTTGAAGTATATTGTAGACTGCACTTATTAAATTATAGCAAAATCCTAATTATTGTCTGTTCCCAGGGCTTTTACTATCTCCTCAATTGGGGCAACATGATAATAAAGGAACAGAAGATTTGGCTTTTCACGTGAACGATGTTACTATTAACATAAACAGATAAATAGTTAATTCAGCCATGTACAGTTATAGTTTTTGGTGGGTGTATCATAGAATATTAATGTTTACAACTTGTTTCGAATATGATATGGTAAACATTCCCGAGCATTGAATATTACTTGTTATATTCTTGCTCTATTTTTATGAATCGTTTAATACCGGGGGAAAAAAAACGAACAAACAACTCTGAAGTTGACGTGACACATATTTAAATTGTGTAGAACGACTTACCTTATCACTTAACAATAGAATGAATGCATAATTTACGGCAACTTATCTAATGCAAGTAGGTAATGAATGTGGCAGTGTTTGTAAATCTTTGTTAACAAATGCATTGTCTGTTGTCTTTGTCTGCGCAGTGTATCTTCTTTATCACGTTTTTGAAGTGTGACAACCACAGAACATGGCATTAATTTACAACACACTTTTGCTCGTGTTTTAAACACTCCAAAGTAGTTATTTCCCCTCATCAACCGCTTGTCTTGGGTGGAAATTAATTGAGATGCCAGAATCGGTGAATAATAATGTGCTCAGAAAGCCAACATCCCCGAAGGCCTTATTCAGGCTAGAAACGTAGGCCAGGTTTCTCATATTGTGGTTTTCTTACAATAATAGCTTAAAACTATGTAAACAAGAAGACGAAAACAGTATGGTCTGTACATAAGAATGCACTTTTCTAGACTAAAATTAAACAGACAGTGACAGGAAAATGCACTTCTTCTAAACACCGGGAAGGAAAATGTATTCCTAACATTCTATTCAACATCAAATTAATCCCCATAATAAACGTGTTGATAACGTTAAAGCACGCATAATTTGCAAAATTTTTATGACATAATTGCATACTTTTAGAATCCTTATAATCAATACGCATCTGTCCAATTATTACTGCTGCACAATGGCAGTCAATCGCTCACGATCAGGAGGTGACAGAGCAGCGTGGCTTCAGCTAAAGTATACATTAAGGAGCCTCGATAGCGCAATGGATGCTTGTTGATCCGGCTGTCATGTGTTCGAATCCTAATCGAACCAAATGTCTAAAATTGACCTGTGCTCAAGTTCGGCCCATCCTAAAACAGGCACCAAGAAATATCATGGGAAATAATGACGGTGATCATGATAATTACCTCACCAGCGATCGAGAAACAAGTGTTCTATGAACATATGAGGACAGATCTAATCAGTTTATGGATTTTATTTGTTTCTTGTAGAAATATCATGGGAAATAATGACGGTTATCATGATAATTACCTCACCAGCGATCGAGAAACAAGTGTTCTATGAACGTATGAGGACAGAACAAGATAGCCAATTCACCTCAAGGCGTGTTAAAGGATCCTTTACTGTTTTGTCGAAGCAATGTTTCTCTTGTAGGTTAGAGATGCTAGTTGCCTGTCCTTTAAGGTTGTTGCAATCAATCCCATCATTTATTGGATGTTTGTGATTTACTACTTAATGTTAGTTCAGTAGTGTGGCATTGCTTTCTGAACAGCCAGTGCCTCACACCATCGAAATCAACGCAAAGCGGTCTGCTTCCAGATCGTCCACAGCTGATTTCGAGAGAATAACACCAGTAACAATACTAGATTAATAATTATAAGAAGTTTATTCAACCGTTGCCTGATCAACCGAAGGTTATTCATCCGTGGTATAACCATCCGAAGTTGATCCACCCGTTTTTTGATCATCCGAAGTTGATTTACTCGCCTGATCACCGGAATGGTTGACCGTTACCTGAATATATTTGTCTGCTTTATCCTCCTTATGACATTGTATGTGTGTGTGTGTGTGTGTGTGTGTGTGTGTGTGTGTGTGTGTTTCCGTATGTGTGTGTGTGTGTGTGTGTGTGTGTGTGTGTGTGTGTGTAGTTGGTGGTGGGTAGTGTATACGGGCATTCTCATTTATATCACCACATGATTTATTTCACTGGTATTACACCGTTGTATATATCGATGCTGTTTAGAACCCTGTCGTGCCTTCCATCCATCATGTGCCATGCCGTTAAGCGTGGGCGGTCGTGATTCGCCATTTCACTCGATCACCATAGTCTTGGATCAGCTCAGTGTTCCTGTCTCGACCAAGCCACGTGGTCAAGCCATGCAGGTATTCACTTCTCTGTCTTCCCTTTGTTCTCTTCCTCTCAATCGTGCCAGTTGTCACCAAGTTCACCAATGTATCTCTTCTCATAACATTTCCATAACATTTTGACTGTCTACATCTAATTTCTCTAATCAGTTTACGGTTTTTATTTGTTTCTTGTAGTACTTTGTTATTGGCTTTTCTGTCTGTCTATAGTATTCTTTGCATTCTCCTCAGAAACCACATTTCCACAGTCGTCAGATATTTTTCAGCTTAACTGCTCATTGTCTAAGCTTTACATCCATAAAATGTACAGGCTCTATGTAGCACCTCAATAATCTGTAGTTTCAATTGACATCTTTTTATTGGTCAGTATATTTTCATCTGGCTAAAGGCTACTTTTGTCATGGTGATTCTTGTTCTAATCTCTTCAAGTAATCTCCCAACAGATGTTATTACTGTTCCGAGATAATTGTACCCAATCACAAGTTGAAGAATATTCCCATTTACTTGTATATGGTGGTATAAATGTGGTATTTCGTTCTTCTTAGTGACGACCATAATCTGTGTCTTTTTACAATTTAATTCTAACCCTAGTTCTTCACTGTGTGCAACAACCGCATCTACTAACTGTTGAAGATCCTGCTCATTGTCTGCAATCAATACTGTATTATCTGCATATCTAATGTTATTGATGTTTCGTCCTTCGATGATGATTTCGTTTATATCTTCTACATTTCTGAAAATATTTTCACTTTATAGGGAAACAGATCTGGAGACATTACACATCCCTGTCTCACGCCTCTCTTAATAGACTGGTATTGTCCCACTTCATGATCAATCCTTATGGCAGCTTGTTGTTTCCAATATATGGTTTTTAATAATCTAATGTCTTTACCATCAATTTGTAGATCTGCAAGCATCTCAACCATGTTGACATGTCTTACTCTATCGAATGCCTTTGTGTAGTCAATAAAGCAAAGATGTATATATTTGTTTACTTCTATAGAATGGTAAATTATTGATCGCAGCATAAACACAGCATTTACTGTACCCTTTACTTCCACAAACCCACATTGTTCTTCCCCTATTTCAGGTTGTAATTTCTTCCTCATTCTTTGCATGATAATTCGTAGCAAAATCTTCGTGATGGGACTCATTATACTAATTGTTCGATGTTGGTCACATTCCAAGGCTCCTGAATTTTTGGGATTGCAATAATTTCAGTATTACATAATTCAGAAGGTATATCTCCGGTATCATATATTGTGGTCAGCAGTCTGGTGACTTGATCTATTCCATATTCTTCTAATCATTTCTGTTGTGACGTTATCTGAACCGGGGGTCTTGCCAGTCTTCATATGTTCAAGAACATTCCGAACCATCATCTTTAAAATAGGCGGTCCTTCATTATTAATGCGAATATCATACTTTTCATCTCTGTTATCATCATAAGGGTTTTTCACATAACCTGACCGTACATGTAGATTCTGATGTTTTTCTATTATGATTTTGCCATCTTCTGTTGTTAAACAGTCTGCTGATGTACTTGATCTTTTATTAGTAAGTTTCTGAATACTTTTGTGCTCAAGAAGTGGTCAAGCCGTTTGACTCGTGCTCCGAAGTTTGTGGGTTCGATTCCAGGCCGCGTCCTTCGGTTTACGAGTTAAATGTTTCGGAGACTCCTGTGGGTCGTCGGTAAAAGCTACGGAGTTCGTGTTTTGTGCGACGCTGTCCGTGCTGCGGAAAGAAACCGAGCAATATGGGATAAAACCCGGTGCGATGAAGTCGACCCTGTCGACTTTTAAGCGACTTTTATACTTTTGTGGATTGATTTGGTATTTTGACTGCTGTATTGTTTTTCAATGTCTAGGCAATTTTTCTCATGCCATGCTTCGTTTGCCCCCTTACATAATATTCTGACTTGTCTGTGAATTTCTTCATATTTGGCAGATTATTGTTTGTTTTTTGAGTTTTCTTGTTTCCATTAGCTGTAAAATTCCGTCAATCTTCAATTTCCTACGGCCCACCTCCTTTAATTTTGGAATAGTTTTTTCTGCAGCTAAACTGATAGAAGTCTTCAACATTTATCATTGATCAACCACATCTTGAAATAAGATCTTTAGGTCAGACAATATATCAAATCTATTCTTTACTTCTACGTTAAAATTGTCTTGTATTTCCTTGTCGTTTCCCAATGTACACATATCATATTTAGTGTTTCCTGTTATATACTTGACTTTCTTTAACTTTACCCTCAATTTACCTGTAAGTAATCTGTGATCACTATAACAATCAGCACTGGGAACTGTTTTTGCAATTGTTAACGCATTTCGAAACCTTCAGCTAATAAGAATGTAATCAATCTGGTTTCTAACCCTGCTGTTAGGATTCCACCATGTCTATACTCTTCTAGGGTGGTATTTAAACCAGGTGTTTCCTACAATAATTTCCTGCTCTTTTACCCATTCTACAAGTCTGTATCCTCTTTCGCTTCTCTCTCTTACCGTGCATCCATCACCCTGATTTCCCACTTTTGCATTGAAGTCACCTATTATGAAGGTTAATTCTGAATTTTTACATTTTTGTAAAGCAAACTCTGTGTCTTTATAAAATTCCTCTATACTATCTTCACTGCATTCTCCATTTGGGGCATATACTTGAATTACGTTTATATTAAAAGATTTGCCGATTAATTTAATTAGAAGAACTCCGTCCCAATATCCTTGAACAGATTTTGAATTTTGCCGATCCAAGATAATTGCTACCCCTCTTTGTCGTTCTTCTCCTCCAGAATAAACAATCTGAAAATTTTCATCTTTCTTAATACCTGCTCCTTTCCATCTTGTTTCATCCATCCCAAATATATTAATCTTCTCTCTTTCTTTTTCTTGTTGGATGTTGTCTAATTTTCCGTCGTCGCTTAACGCCTAACATTCCATGATGCTAATTTTAATGTCCCTATACTTTTCTTGTGATGATTTGTAATTAGGCGAATCATAATAAACTAAGAACTTTTAAAGAAGGTAGTTTGCCGTTGCTTTCCTTCCTTGGCAGTGACGATACTGGCCGGTGACGCTAGCCATTATCCCATGAAAGCGATCTTCTGCCTTCCGCCGCGAAAGTTGTGACCATAACCAACAACTATCTGTCGGCTGCCATCAAATTTCATCCATCACCTGCTTTCCGTGGCTTCTTGTGAATAACTTCCAAAAACTAATACGAAATAACAACAAATAATCCACAGAAAAATACCAAAACAGAGTCTCCTGAAGAATGAGCGTTAGGTCGTCGCCATTTTACCGGAAGTGCCTTACAAGCGGTGGATAGTTGAATCAGTGTGTTTAGTTGGGCCACACCCCTGGCATGCCGATGTTTATAAACTAGTTAGCCATGAGTCTGGTACTTTATCAGCACCAACACAGTCCACGACAGCAGCACACTCACCTGTACTTACTGCCAGAGGCTGTGGCAGACTGGGCCTGGAAAGATTGTTTGCCAGGAGACCCAGATAAGGACGTTAACATTTTAAACATTTTGTCAAATGTTTAAGGGATCCCATTTCATTCGGCTCCCTCAGGGTCCACTTGCCATAGAGCACGCTGACACATTGGCCAGGCCGTTACTGGTCGAAGTGTTACCTATTAAGGCATACTTTGTAGGTAAATTAATTAAGTAGTTAAAAGAAACAGCGGCGGATACATAATTTGTGGATCTTTTTATTTGAATATCGCAGTATAACAAACAGTCCTGTGAATATGTTTTACATTCGTGGAAGCAATTTGACCTACATGAATGTCCCAGAAGAAGGAAAGAAAAAGATTAATCTAAACGAACACCCCCTAAAACAAGTAAAGAGTTGTAAGTAGTAGTAGTAGGTCTCTTTCAGTCCTACAGGACTATAGAGTTGTGCCGGCGGGGAACACCTGGCAGCGCCGCTGGTGACTGTAGAGTCCAATGCCAGAGTGACAATCTCTGTCACAGTTTCCGCACCTGTAAGACGAGGCTTGTCCCGCAGTAAGTGACTGTGTGTTATGCCCGTGCCTCCCATCCTCAGTTTGTTGGAACAGATTGCGCTCACAGACCAGTCAGTTTCGTACATTTCTTCTCCTGGAACATCTGTCTATTGCAACTCTTTCCTACGTGTCTGGGTCTATGCCAAGGGTTTTCATATCTTGTTTACACACATCATTGTATCGCATTTGGGGTCTTCAGGTTGGTCTCTTCCCTGTGACTAGTTATCCGTATAGGAGATCTTTAGGAATGCGTTCTTCCTCCATTCGAGATACATGGCCCAGCCACCGGAGGCGTCTCTGCCTGAGGAGGGAGTTCACTGTGGTAATATCCGCTCTTTCAAGCACCTGTTTGTTTGTTATGTGGCCTTTCCACGATATGCCCAAGATACGTCTCAGACATCTCACATGGATGGAATTCAACTTTCTTTCCTGTCGTGAGTACAAAGTCCTGGATTCATACCCATGGAGGAGTGTGCTAACAACACAAGCTTTATATATTTGAACTTTTGTACGCTCTGTTAGTCTATTATTCTCCCAAACTCTCTTAGCTTGAATAGTGTTGTGGCTGCCTTTCCAATGCGTCTGTCGATTGCTGTCTCTAGGGAAAGATTATCTGATATTGTCGACCCCAAATATGCAAACTCATGGACAACCATCGATTCGTAACTAGAAATTTTGATTGATGGAGGCGCACTAGCATCTTGTTCCATCACCTGTGTTTTATTTAGACTGATGGTGAGCCCAAAGTCTTTGCCGGCGGCAGCAAAACGATCTATGAGCCGTTGCAGATCTTATGCTGCATGAGTAGTCAGTGTCGCATCGTCTGCAAAAAGTAGTTCTCGTATGCATACTTAAGAAGTATAATATCTTCAAAGGGCAAATCAGAATGCGAGATCGAAAACAGATGCAATAAGTCAAACCAATTCATTGGATAAATGATACCAATACTAAAGAACAAACACATATCAATAGATACTAAAAAGCAATGTACAACACAATCATCCTACCAACTCTATGCAAACAATGCCAAACCTGGACAATGACAGAAAAAGAGAAAAGAAATATTGCAACAACAGAAATGAGATTCCTGAAAATAATACCCCATGGTTTCAAGAAGAGAGAAAGTCAGAAATTATGACATCGGGACTTAAGTAGGGGTTATAGCAGCTCTAGGTTTCTATAACAACCATGAAAGAAAACATAAGAAAGAGATCTGGTGGCGAGACCCCCAGGCCAGGCAGATCAGATAACACTGGGGAAGAGTGTGACACAGGGACCAGTACTAGTAATCGTGATGACGGAGTTAATCCTGACTGTGTTACCAAGGAAATCCCCTGTGTCAGACTAAGAAACAGAGTGAGAATAGCAAAGTGGAATGTGAGAAGTCTGTATGAGGGAAAGCTTAAAGTAGTGTGTGATGAGATTGAGAGGTTAAACATTCAAATTTTAGGAATTAGTGAACATCGCTGGAGCGGCAAGGGACATTTTACAACTGAAAATGGAAGTCTTTTCATTTATTCTGGTAGAGACGTCGGAGGCCAGAGTGGAGTGGCATTTTGTTTAGATAAGACAACTGCAAAATCATTAATGGGATATAATCCAGTTAGTGATAGAATCCTCACTATTAGACTTAAAGGCCGTCCAAAAAACACAACTCTCATACAGATATATGCACCTACTTCAACAGCAGAGGAGGACGAAATTGAAGATTTTTACAACACACTACAAGACACATTAAATAAGATTGGTCATAATGATATAGCAATAATAATGGGAGATTTTAATGCAAAAGTAGGTGCAGGAAGAGCTGAAAATGAGAGACACGTTTTAGGAACATTTGGATTAGGAAATAGAAATGATGCAGGTGACAGATTAATTGAATTTTGCACAGAAAATGAGTTAACGATAGCCAACACGCTTTTTAAACAACATCCAAGAAGACTTTTACATGGAAGTCTCCAGACAGTATTACCAAAAATCAGATAGATTATATTTTAATACAAAGAAGATGGAGATCAAGCATAACATCTGCAAAAACCCTACGAAGTGCAGACTGTGATACGGATCATCAGTTATTAGAAGCAGATCTGAAATTAAAACTCAAAAAGCTTACCCGAGGACCAAGCCAACTTCGTTTAGATCTCACAAAAATACCAGATGCATACAACGTAGAAGTGAGGAATCGTTTTGGGGTCTTGATGTCTGTACAAGAGGAAATGACACCTGATGAACTGGCAGTACAAGCTAGAGATATCTTGATAACTGCAGCCAAAGATTTAATTCCGACCAAGAAAAAGTAACTTAAGCCATGGATTACATCAGACACGTTAGAATTAATAAAACAACGAAGGGGACTGAAACAGAAAGGAGGTGAATCCGATAATACCAAGATGAAGTATAAATCTTTAACTCGAGAAATAAGAAAGAACACAAGAAAGGACAAACATCAATATATACAAGATTGCTGTACCAGAATAAAGCAATATCATAAGACTGGAAGAGATTATGAAATGTTCAAAGAAATGAAGTTATTGACAAGAAATGTTCAACCTCAATTGAATGTCACCTGTGACAAGATGGGAAATACCTTAACAGAATCTAGACAAATTCTAGAAATATGGCAGGAGTACTGCAGTGGAATGTATGATATGAGTGACAGTGAGGATATGAATGAGATGCATGAGCCAACGACAGCAGAGACAGAACCTGAACCCTCATTAGATGAAATTGCTTGGGCTATAAAGCACCTGAAGAATGGTAAATCTCCTGGATGTGATGAGATACCAGCTGAACTAATTAAAGCGGGAGGAGAAGAAAGCATACACATATATCATGCATTATGTACAAAGATTTGGAAATATGGTATATGGCCAAAAGATTGGAAGAGAACTATCTTCATTCCCATACCAAAAAAGGGCAACCTGAAATTATGCACCAACTATAGAACTGTTGCCCTGATCAGTCATGCAAGTAAAATTCTTCTAAAAGTCATAATGGCAAGACTTCGTAAGAAAATGGAAGAAGAGATTAACGTAGTTCAAGCTGGATTTAGACAAGGAAGAGGAACAAGAGATCACATATTCAACATGCGTTTAAAAATAGAGAAGTGCAGAGAATTTAATGTAAACCTATACTCATGTTTTGTGGATTATTCAAAGGCATTTGACTGTGTACAGCATCAGAAACTTTGGGAAATCATGAGGACTATGGGCTTTCCATCACATGTAGTACAACTCATAAAAATGCTCTATCTAGACCAACAAGCAGCAGTTAGAATAGATGGCGAGGCATCAGATTGGTTTGACATCAAGCAATGAGTCCGTCAGGGCTGCGTGCTGTCACCCTATTTGTTTAACCTGTACGCTGAAAATATAATGAGAAATGTAAGAGATGATATAAACAGGGAGCTATATGATGCCCTAAATATCGGCGGTCATGACATACCGGAGATTCGATATGCTGATGATACAGTATTACTATCCACAACACAGAATGGCATGGAAAACCTAACAGCCTCAACCCAATTGAATAGTGAAAATCACAACTTATATCTTAACATAGCAAAAACAAAGATAATGCATACAGATAAAACTACCATGGAGAAAGAAATATACATTAATGGGGAAAAATTGGAGGTGGTGGAAAATTTTGAATATCTTGGGTCATTGATTACCAACAACGGGGACACAATGAAAGAAATTAAACGGCGACTATCAATTGCTCTTCAAAGACTAAAACAGCTGAATAAATTATGGAGTGGGACAGACAGAACTACAAAAATTAGATTTTTAAGAGCATGCATCTTTCCCATTGCAACATACGCCTGTGAGACATGGACACTTACTAAACAAGCTGAAAAGCGCATAAACGCCTTTGAATATAAGTGTTGTAGACGAGTTCTAAAAATATCTTGGGTAAAGAAAAGAACAAATACATCCATACTTCAAGAGTTGAATATTGAAGAAGGTTGGCTATTAAAGACGATAAAACAAATAAAATTGAAATATTTTGGTCACTTGAAACGTCACGAAAGTTTGGAGAGAACAATCATGGAAGGGTATATGCCTGGGAAGAGAGGAAGAGGAAGGCCAAAGAGAAGATGGGTGCAGGATGTGGCGGATGATCTCCAGATGGGTGTATCAGACGCGGGACATCGTGCTTATGATCGAGAGGTTTTCCGGAGTGTTGTTATGGGAACGAGGTTCTGCAAAGGAAATGCTACTGAATGAATGAATGAATGAGGTTTCTTTAGAATACAGCAAGTTAAATGGTTAGGCTACCAACTAACAGTATACCACAACAAGCAATGCTGTACATACCAAATGAACCAGAAGAAGAGGACGACCATGTAAACGGTAAACAGAGTCCATGGAAATCTCAATATATGAAGCCCATAAACGGGCACTCTTGCGCTGTTTATGCTTCAAAGCTTCGACATCGCAAGGTACAAGAGGAACCAGATGATATCATATGATGAGATGACATGACGAGATGAGATGAATGTCCCCGTGACTTTTATTGTTCTGTTTTCGAAGATTTCAAAACAACTGAGGAAAAGTAACTGGGACAACAATGATATTCAAGATAATTATTTGAATGTAACTGAGACCCATTGCCAACATGTAATAAGACAACCTCAGACTTGTGAGAATTGTCTGTCTTTCTTTCGTATTATTTTCGGTCTTTAGATGTGTTGTGCCTGTTACGCTGTTCTCAATGTAAGCTTCTTCATACGCTTAGTCTGTTGTGTCAAGAATATATACCGTGCTCTCGTCATCATCATCATGTGAGATGCTGATAACCATGGGTGATCAATTTCGCCATCTCATACGATAACCAGAGTCGTGGATCAGTTCTGCTTCTTGTCTTGACCACGTCACGTGGCCAAGCGTTCTAGTAATTTCCTTCTCTACCTTCACCTTGTTCTTGTGCCCTCATTCATTTCTCTGTCAGGTCTTAGTCAGATATAACTGAGCTACCGTATAACAGTAGACGGTACTACCTGCTTTCTGTTAGCGCCGAACGTTGGGCGGCGCTTACCAAACCCGACACCCCACATTGTGCCAACAGCTTCGGGCGGAAGAGCACAATTGGGAGGGTACATGGCTTACCCTGGTGCGAGGAAATGCAACCTAAAGACAAAATGTCATGGCAGGGCAGACCAGGCGCTAAGCCTTGGTTAGCGGCTGGTCTAGGATCGACGCTCCGACAGGCGGACAATTAGAGCATTGCTTTGCTGATCCGGCAGCTTCTGCAGCTTGTCTTGTTCCAGATGTAGAGGTGTTACCTTTCCTCTGGAGTGAACTAGGCAGGCCGAGAGAGGGATCATGCTGCATGGGCAACACATGATCTCTATATTTTAGCCCAGGCTTTGTGCTATGGAGAGGCAATAACTCCATCCCTGGTCTTAACTGATCTCGGAATCAAAGCGAGAGGCAACTGTTACGGGTTATAAGTCCCTGTCAATTGGCGTAGACATGGGGCGCCACGCGTTGCCTCTGACGGTGGGAGACACCTACAGGTGTCACTGATCAGCTACCGCCCGCCTCAAGCTGGGCAGCCCCCGGCCAATTGGGTGCTGATCCGCCACAGCCTGCCTGCTTCAATGGGTGCTTGGGGCTAGGACAAAATCTGTATCGCAGGCTGTAAAACCAATACACCAGGTTCTAATAAAAAGAAAAATAGAAACCTCAAGCTACGGCTTGCAACCTGGAACGTGAGAACCATGTGTCCAGGATTTTCCACTGACTTGACCAATATTGACGATGTGAGAAAAACGGCTGTGATTGATGCCGAACTCAATCGTCTTAACATTGATATTGCTGGCCTGCAGGAGACTCGCCTCGCTGAGGAAGGGTCACTCAGGGAAAACAATTACACCTTTTTTGGAAGGGTAGAGGGCAGGCAGAAAAAAGGCAACACGGTGTGGGCTTTGCAGTGAAGAATTCGCTACTGGGAATGATTGAAATTCCAGCAGGAGGAAATGAAAGACTATTATCCCTGCGCTTGGCAACCTCTTGTGGTTTTGCCACCATTATTACTGCATATGCACCGACACTTGATTCCTCTGATGATGTGAAGGATTCGTTCTATGAGGAGTTAGACACCGTGATCAAGGCAGTTCCAAAATCTGACTACATTTATATGGTCGGTGACTTCAATGCTCGTGTGGGCAAGGACTCGAGTTCATGGCCAGTGTGCCTTGGAAAATACAACATCGGTCGCATGAATGAAAATGGGCAAAGGCTGCTGGAGCATTGCACCAGAAATGACCTATGTATTACAAATTCCTTTTTTAAAACAAAAGAGATGCATAAGGTCACATGGAAACATCCAAGATCCGGCCATTGGCACCAGCTGGACTTTATCATCACACGGAGACAACATCTGAACCATATATCATTGACTCGAAGTTACCACAGTGCTGACTGTGATACGGATCATTCTTTGGTTGTTGCAAGGGTTAGACTGAGACCAAAGAGAATCTACACAGCTAAACACAAATCTAGCCCCAGGATTAATATTATTAACACTCACGATCCTGAAAAGTGCTTTCAGTTTCAACAGCAACTTGAAGACGCTTTCACTGATACACCAGAAAATTGTACAGTAAATGAAAAGTGGGGTCAACTTAAGGAAACTCTTTATAAAACTGCCGTAGGGGTTTACGGCACTGTGGATCATCAGAGGCAGGACTGGTTTGCGGCAAACAGCCAGACTCTGCAGCCCTTGATTGATAAGAAGAAGATAGCTCTCTTAAGAAACAAGGAAAGACCAACGCGTAACACTCTGAGTGAGCTAAAGCAAGCTAGGAAGGATGTGCAAAAGGCTGCCAGGCAGTGTGCAAATTATTATTGGATCAAGTTATGTGAGTCCATTCAAATCGCAAGTGATAAGGGAAACACTAGAAGCATGTATGAAGGAATAAAGAAAGCCTGTGGTCCAATGATAAAAAAAAGTGCACCATTGAAAATCTTCACTGGAAAAATCATAACTGATAAGAAACAGCAGATGGACAGATGGGTAGAGCACTATTTGGAGCTTTACTCAAGTGAGACCAAACTAGCGGATGATGCCCTCAACGCCATAGAGGCTCTACCAACTCTTGACCACCTGGACACACTTCCCACCATAACAGAAGTTAAGTGTGCTATAAATGAACTTGCATCTGGCAAGGCTCCAGGTAAGGATGGGATTCCAATAGAGGTTATCAGGAGTGGGCAAGACACACTCACTCTACAGATCCACCAGCTAATAGAGCTGTGCTGGCGAGAAGGACAAGTCCCACAGGATTTCAAAGATTCAAGCATCATAACACTGTACAATAACAAGGGCGATCGGAGCGACAGCAACAACTATAGGGGTATCTCACTTCTGTTGGAAAAGTATTTGCCAGAATTGTTCTGCGCAGACTTCAAGTCCTAGGAGATCAAGTCTACCCCGAATCACAGTGTCGCTTTCGACAGAACCGGTCTACCATTGATATGATATTCTCATTGCGACAAATGCAAGAAAAATGCCGTGAACAGAATCAACCACTGTTTATTGCCTTCATCGACCTCACAAAGGCATTTGATTTGGTCAGTCGTGAGGGTCTGTTCAAGGCACTAAAGAAGATTGGCTGTCCACCAACTCTTCTGTCCATTGTGGAATCGTTCCACACAGGCATGAAGGGTATAATCAAGTTTGATGGTGCAACTTCTGAAGAGTTTGAAATCAAGAGTGGAGTTAAGCAAGGTTGTGTACTAGCTCCCACCCTCTTTGGAATATACTTTTCACTTCTACTGAAATATGCCTTTCGTGATCAGGATGGTGGTATATACATTCACTCACGCTCAGATGGCGGCCTCTACAATGCTCAGAGATTGAAGGCCAAGACCAAAATTAGGAGGGTACTGATCAGAGAGTTGCTTTTTGCAGATGATGCTGCAGTTACGACCCACTCTGAGGAAGAATTACAATGTCTACTATCTGCATTCTCCAATGCTTGTTCTGAATTTGGTTTAACAATTAGCAAAAAGAAGACACAGATTATGTCACAAGGTGCACATGGGGTACCATCAATCTTTATTGACGACGCCGAACTAGAGATGGTAGACCATTTTACATATCTAGGATCAGTGGTAAATAGCAAATTATCCCTAGATCAGGAAATCAACATCCGGATTGGTAAGGCAGCAACAACAATGAACAGGTTAAGAAAAAGAGTCTGGGAGAACAGGAAGCTTACTGCCAAAACAAAAGTCCTTGTCTATCAAGCCTGTGTCCTTAGTACTCTTCTTTATGGTAGTGAAACCTGGACAACTTACTCACACCAAGAGAAACGTTAAACAACTTTCATATGCGGTGTCTGCGAAGAATTCTTTGTATTAAGTGGAACGACAAAATCACAAATACTGAAATATTGGAAAGATCAGGTTGTGTGACAGTTTATTCCATGCTCAGTCTTCGTAGACTTAGATGGATAGGACATCTTAGGAGGATGGATGATGGTAGAATACCAAAGGACATCTTTTTTGGTGAATTACAGATGGGTAAGAGATCTCAGGGTCGGCCTCTACTACGATACAAAGATGTGTGTAAGCGGGACATAATTGATACAGGCATTGATAATGCACTTTGGAAGCAAGTCGCCGCTGAACGTGTTGCATGGAGGACAAACATCAGAAATGGAATAAAGATAAAGGAGAAAATTATTGCAGATAAGTCACACACCGAGCGTGTGAGACGTAAGATGGTGCATGATGGTGGAAATAACCACGTGTTCACATGCACCCACTGTGAACGAACATTTACAGCGCGAATTGGCCTTACCAGTCACATTCGCTACCGCCATGGGTAAAAGTTATTATGCCTTTTTAAAGCACAAACTATCGTCTGTCAAGACGGCAAGGTGCCAATGTATGAATGAATCTAGTGCCCTCAAGTTTGCCTAATTTCAAGAAGTACTTTAATTTATGTCTTCTCATAACATGGCACAAAGACTTTGACTTTCTACGTCTAATTTCTCTAATAAATCTACGGGTTTCATTTATTTCCTGTAGGACTTACTCATTGGAATTTCTGCCTGTCCATGGTATTCTTTGCCCTAACAACATACATGTTATTATATGGTCACTCCAAAGGCTACGACGCTGAAATAAAAAATGTAAAAATGCAAAAAAAAAAAAAAGACCCAGCTAAAATGTAAATGCTGTAAAAAATGTAATGACTATGAACAAAAGCTTTTGTTAGGACATTGATGGACATCCATTAACAACGACACCTTTTGTATTTTACTTGTTCAGCTTTATGAGAGTGAGAGTAATGAGAAAGTTCAGTTTAGTTTAGTCGACGGATCAACATCACGGCACACGGGTCACCCATAAGTGCTCCGTTCTACTCCTACCTCAAGCCTGAGTCTGAAGAACCTCAGCTCAGTGCACAAACTCCGTAGCACCGGCGAGAATCCTGAAATAATCAGAAAGTGTGAATCGCTATGTTTACACAGGAAAGATGCATGCTCTTAAAACTATTACTGATTATTTGTTTGCTGTTGGTGTGTCACTGTATCTTAATGCTGCTTTTCATCTGCATTGCTAAGGTCATACTTCTTCTACATTCTTTTGAACAGTCCCCATTGATGTTAATTACGTAGATATTTAAATATTTGTGACATTTCTAATTTCTTCAATTTTGACAGGTAACACGAACTCCGCAAATTAAAGAACACGGCAAAGTCGTCTTAGACTGACTAACTTTAATATTAAAAAGACCCCATGTGTATAAAATGAAGATGAATTAAATGCCATAAATAATGTTGAGTTGATTTGACATCACGGCACTCGGGACATTCCCATACGCCCTCATCCTCAACAACCAGCGAAGAGTTCCAGTACTAATGGTACTTGAAGCAATACAATTATGGGTATTGTCAGACTGACATTTCCTCGGAATACTAATTGCCGGCAAATACTCTAGCTTCATCATACCGAACCAATCTCTCCTGGCAATGATGGTGTATCTGTTCTTCCACATTATAGGCATCATCCGACAGTTACATGACTAAATCTGCCTTATCGTGTATCACTACCCATCACGGCAGAGCAGACCCAGATGATCCTCGTTTCCCAACAACACACCAGTATGCCCTGGAGAGAAGGTTCAGCGATGCTCCATATCTTTGATGCTTTTTTTTTATTTTTTAAATTTAAGCATGTCTCTGCACGAAGCACGCCTGCATTTACCCATTTCAGCGCGTTCTGTGAGTCCGTTACAATCGCCACATGTATGCGCTTTTTGTCCTCCAGCTAGCGGATCGCAAAAACGACTGCATCCATCTCCTTCTCAGACTATATGTTGTGTTATCATAAGCTAGGCTCTGGAGCACTAAACAATGCTAATTAATATTAGTGAAGAACCCACGGACATATCGTTTGCCTCTTAAAACATATCCATCAGTCCAGATGATTACATCACCTGGGCGTGAAATGTTGTGAATAAATTGTTGCACCTCCCATTCAGCTCTGCCTTCTGGCCAATTAAAGACTACGGGTGCTGCCATGACGATCTCAATTTGACGAAAGATAACCTCCAAAGGAATCTCCTAGCATAGAGGTGGTACAACAAACAGGAGTGTGGTAAATTCGTTTCCAGCGACCGATGATCCACCTTAATAAGTGGACACCTCTGTACTTTGAGATGAGCAGCGACCTCACAGATCCAGACAGCCGGACATTGCTGTCAAAAGCGAGAATTCATAAACTACGAAATGGAAGGTAAGGAGAAATTATCACTTTATTTTACCTTTTGAAATAATCAGATAAAAACATGTGAAATGCAGGATCAATATGTTCAGAAACTTTACACAGTGTTTCAACTGAAAAGATTGCCTTGACATGACATAGATAACACACGTTTATGCTTTGACATTATAGATACAACCAATGAGTATAAAATCATATACATACGCATTGTCTTATTTCTTTAAATATGGAAAAAATTTTAACGTACACTGCATGATGCACCAGACAACACATTTCACATTTGATTATAATTGTGATTTCGCATTTCCCTTATTCTTATTAAGATTATATTTATATTCACATGTGTCGTCACAGTTTGTTTGACTAATTTGCCTTTTCAACTGAGTTATTTGAAAAGTGGATAATTATTATATAACAGAGCTTGAGCATTACTCAAGCATCCAGGAGCCGCTATGGCATAGTAGCTAGACGCTCGATATATGCCCGGTGGTCATGGCATTGACTCCGCATCAAGGCGGACTTTTACAATTGACACGGGCTCCCAGGTCGACCGAGCTTAAAATGGTACAAGGAAATGTCCCAGGAAGTACAGGTAGCCGGTGTGATACTGACCATACCACCACCGTTTGCCCATTGGCCCACACAAATATGGGTGTAGCACCATATGCCCAACACATACTATATTTACATACCAGGTACAGTCTCCACATCACCATGCCAAATGGCGTTCTTTTTCCTTATACTACACAATCACAAACGGTCACGAACGTGGAAGATAGGCAATGAAACGGTTAAGGCCTCTGGAGTCTTTATGCTCGTGGCCACCGTTTGCATTCGTATTTCCCTCATGTTGGACTGGTAGTTTATGATTCTGTCACCCTGCTACTGAGTTGAGTGCGTGGCGCGACGCTGTGAGCTGTGAGTTTCATGTGAAATGCTTTTAAATCTGTCAGAGTTTGTGGAGCGTAAACTGCATGTTCAGAGCAATGGCGGCTGGCTATGTCCCAGAATTGACCGGTATTTGTGCCTTATGCAGAAATTTGTGGCTGCTGGTCTTCTGGTAGACTGCCCCTTCCTTTGACAATGAACTGTGTTTCGTGGAGGACTGTTGTTTTGGCATTCTGGAGACGGTATTAAGTATAGTGAAATGTTTTTTTGTTTACATCTGTCCGAGGTGTTGTGGCGTTAACTGCATGCTCGGAAAATGACGTAGCTGGCTAGAAAACATCTAGAAACGGAACAACATCTATAAATATCGAGACTTTGTAGGCTAAAATACAAAGTCGCATTCAATCCCATTGAAAAATATTCACACTTTTCAATGTTCGCGATAAGTGGTAAGATGTAAAAAAAAAAACAACAACAAACAAACATATTAATCAGGTTTCATGAAATAACCCACATTTTGAGACATACCTGAACAGTCCTAGTTTAAAACAACGCGGGCAGTTGGCATAAGGCCAATCCCGTGAATATATTCAACATTGATCGCTGATTGTCTGGCTACGCTGTAATACATTTAAAATTATGAATTTCATCTCAGACTAGTAAATTATATACCGCATATAAAAAAAACTTTGAAATCTCCAGAACAAAATATTTTTTTGTTGGGTGGACATAATGATAAGGTTATATACTAAATCTCATAATTTTCCCTCAGTTGGTTACTGAGATATGGATGTTTATATTGAGGCAAACAAATGTGGACATACTATAGCAGATCCTCTTGTCCACTAAGTATACAGATAAATGGCACATCCCTGAAACAACTTACATAATTTTAATATCTTGGAAGTATGATCACATAAAGAATGGCAGATTAGATTGAGACATCGGAATAAGATGTCAAAAAGCAAGTATAATTACATATCAATTATCACCCATACTGAAACATCCAAACATACCTATGTCCGCAAAATGACAGACAATAAACAGCACATTCACACCAAACCTATGCTTAGACATTATCCAAATCACACTTGCACAAAATCAACACCTCTGAGATGCGATGCCTGAGGAGAGCTGCCAACTTAACAATCCGAGGCCGAATAAGAATGATGAAAATTTGAGGGCAGCCGACAGATAGTTGTTGGTTATGATCTCAAGTTTCGCGACGACAGGCAGAAGATCTCTTTCACGAGACAATGGCTACGGTCCCCGGCCAGTATGGTCACTGCCAAGGAAGGAAAGCAACGGCAAACTACCTTCTTTAAAAGTGCCTAGTTCATTATGATTCACCTAACTACAGAGCATCGCAAGACAAAGACAGGGACATTAAAATTAGCAACATGGAATGTTAGGACGTTAAACGACGACGAAAAGTTAGATAACATCAAACAAGAAATGGAAAAAAAAAGAAAATTAATATTTTAGGAATGTGCGAAACGAGATGGACAGGAGCAGGCATTAAGATAGATAGAGTTTTTAAGATTATTTATTCAAGAGGAGAAGATTGACAAAGGGGGTAGCAATTATCTTGGATCGTCAAACATCAAAATCTGTTCAAGGATATTGGGCTGTGTCAGACATAGTTCTACTAGTTAAATTAAGCGGCAGACCTTTTAGCATAAGCGTTATTCAAATATATGTCCCAATAGTAGAATCCAGTGAAGAGAGTGTAGAGGAATTTTATAATGACATAGAGACTGCTTTAAAGAAATGTAAAAATTCAGAAATATACGCCATAATAGGAGACTTAAATGCAAAAGCAGGAAATCAATTTGACAGATACACAATAGAAAACTATTGTTTAGGAGGTAGAAATGAAAGAGGATACAGACTTGTACAGTGGGAAAAAGACCAGGAAATGATTGCAGGAAATACATGGTGTAAAAAATACCCTAGAAGATTATTTAGAAACCAGATTGATTACATTCTGATTAGCAGAAGATTTAGAAATGCGTTAACAATAGCAAAATCAATTCCCAGTGCTGATTGTTATAGTGACCACAGATTACTTACAGGTACATTGAGGGTAAAGTTAAAGAAAGTCAAGTATATAACTGGAAACACTAAATATGATTTGTGTACATTGAGTAATGACAAGGAAATACAAAACAAATTCACCATAGAAGTACATACCAGATTTGATATATTGTCTGATCTAGAGACCCTATTCCAAGATGTGGATGATCAATGGGAAATGTTGAAGAATTCAACCAGTTTGGCTGCAGAAACAACTATTAAAAAATTAAAGAAGGTGGGTCGTAAGAAATGGATGAATGAAGAAATTTTTACAACGAATGGAAACAAGAAGACTCAATAAAAATAAACCTACCAAATATGAGGAAACAGTCAAAATACCAAATCAATGCACAAAAGAATTCGGGAACTTATTAATAAAAGAAAAGTACATCAGCAGGCTGTCTAAAAACTAAAGATGGAAAAATCATAATAGAAAAAGATCAGATTCTACATGTATGGTTAGATTATGTGAAAAACCTTTATGATGATAACAGAGATAACAAGTATGATATTGAATTTAACAATGAAGGACCGCCAATTTTGAAGATGGAGGTTCGAAATGTTCTAGTTAGTTAGTTAGTTAGTCGACAGATCATCCTCGTTGCACATCGGACCATTCAGTCCATAAGTGCTCGGATCCCCTCCTCAGCAAATCCCGCAGCGTGTAGCGGCTAACGACGCCAGTTCTGTGTTGGTTTATCAATCTTCTTTGGCTTCCTGCGTAGTGATCTTGTTTGGCCACCCCTCTTTTAATTTGCTGCTCTCGCAGTCTGGCCATTGTTGTAGATTCACAGTCATCACTTGGTTCTTGCAAAAGTCTCACTTCTCGTAGAGCATTCAGAATGTCAGCCTGGTCCATGGCGCGTCCGCCCTCAACAGTAGCCTCACCTGCGAGCTTGTCAGCCCGCTCATTTCCTTGTACTCCCGCATGCCCTGGCAAGAAGATGAAACTAATCTTTGCCAGCCGAGACCGCTTCAGAGGCAGCAACCATTCTCTTCGGATCGACCCCTCCTCTATCCTCTTGATCATGTTCATTGAGTCGCTAAGGAAACAAGCCCTAGTGAATGTCTGTGTCTCGAGCCATGTTATTGCTTTACTTACTGCCATGACTTCCATGGTCAGGCTACTTGTGGTTTCAGTGAAAGCACCAGAGTCCTCCTTCACAATTCTCCCTCCGGCCCGAGCTGTAAAGGCCCATGAGCTTCTCACATGTCGGACGACCGACCCATCTGTGTAGATGGCCGCGTCACTGTCTAGCGAATTCTCGAAAATCAACGCTTGTACTTCAGCCTCAACAGCAGCCGGATTT
This sequence comes from Cepaea nemoralis, assembly GCA_014155875.1. Taxonomy (NCBI): domain Eukaryota; kingdom Metazoa; phylum Mollusca; class Gastropoda; order Stylommatophora; family Helicidae; genus Cepaea; species Cepaea nemoralis. The sequence continues at coordinate 118,499 of JACEFZ010024840.1, forward strand.
TCTTGTCTGCATTTTCTATCTAGTTGGATGCAAACTGAAAAGGATGTGCAGAAGTCTGTTGGCACTTGCACCCACTCCTCGCCAGGTTCTAAGTCCTCAAGTGAACACACCTGTTGAAGAATGTCCTCGGCTTGACCCATCCACGACCGTCCTCTTTTTAACCTGCTGCCCTTCACCTTCCTAATTTCACTATGCAGTGGATGCTGTGTGTTTGCGTTAATTCTGAGGTAGGCACGTGCCCTGCAAACTTGCATTCTCTCTTCAATGGTTGGAAAATCAAGAAGGTAGCGCATCGCCATGCATGCTGTATCTCTTGTACATCCAAGAATAATGCGCATAGCTTCATTCTGTATCCTTTCCATCCTTTCTATCTGCTTATGGCTGACAGTCAGGATTGCCATTGCATACTCCAAAACAGACATGACCAGCCCCTCGTACAGAAGACATAGATGGCGCTGCTCACAGTTTGCTGCCGCCATCACCCGCATCGCTGCCAAACCCCGCTTGGCCTTTGTTATCACCTGGTCTATGTGCACATTATAAGCAAGGCTTCGATCAAACCGTATCCCCAGGTAATTCATTGCCTGCGTTCTTTCCACCGTCTCTGAACACAGCATTACAGTTGGTGTTGGATTGTTGACAATATGATTATTCAACGAGAACCAAGTCACTGTTGCCTTTGTTGGGTTGACCATTGCCCCAGCTTCATCACACCAAGTACTTATGCGATTGAGTTCGGTTTGTAGTTCCACAGCAACCTCCTCTCTATCCTTACCCTGACGATACACTAAAACATCATCGGCATATGACAATGTCCTGCCAGGTCCAGTGATCTGCTCACTGGTGATTCTCACTGTGTAGGCGTTGAACAGTACCGGAGATAATGGTGATCCCTGTGGTAAACCAGGATATATTGTTGTTGGTTCCGAAGTCCAACTGCCACATCTAAAAACTACTTTCCGTTGGAAGAGAGCTGCAGCGATCCAACTAAGGAGGAATGGACTTACGTTTAGTTCAAGAAGCTGAAACATTAAAAAATCCAGTGGTACTCTGTTGTATGCGTCCTCAAGATCAATCGCTGCAGCAACGGTTTCAGTGCCTGAGTGGAAACCTTCATAGACATCGTGGGCAAAGACTGCTGCATTGGTCCAGGTATCTCTTTTTGGACGGTACCCACCCAGGGTAGGTGGGAAAACACCTTGCCTCTCTAGTTGGCTTGATATTTTCCTGGCAATTACTCGAAATGTTCTTAAACATATGAAAGCTGGAAAGACTCCGCGGTTCAGATAACAGAAATGATTAAAGCTTTAGTATGGAGTAGATCAAGTCACCAGACTGCTTAATACATTATATGATACCGGAGAAATACCTTCTGAATTATGTAATTCTATATTTATTGCAATCCTATAGAAATCAGGAGCCTTGGAATGTGATCAACATCGAACAATTAGTAGCCTATAATGAGTCACATCATGAAGATTTTGCTGCGAATTATCATGCAAAGAGTGAGGAAGAAACTACAACCTGAAACAGGGGAAGAACAATGTGGGTTTGTAAAAGGAAAGTGTTCAGTAAACGCTGTGTATATGCTGCGAACAGTTATTGAACGTGCTATAGAAGTAAACAAAGATATACATCTTTGCTTTATTGACTACACAACGACTTTCGATAGAGTAAGACATGTCAACATGGTAGATATGCTTGCAGATCGACAAATTCACGGGAAAGACATTAGACTTATAACAAAACATATATTGGAAACAATAAGCTGCCATGAGGATTGAACATGAAGTGGGACAATATCAGCCTATTAAGAAAGGTGTTAGGCAGGGGTGTGTAATGTCTCCAGATCTTTTTTTCCCTGTACAGTGAACATATTTCCAGAAACGTAGAGGGTATAAATGGAATCAACATTGAGGGACCATCCACCAATAACATTAGATATGCAGATGATACAGTCTTGATTGCAGACAATGAACAGGACCTGCAAAATTTAGTAGATGCGGTTGTTACACACGGTGAACAACTAGGGTTAGAATTAAATTGTAAAAAGACACAGATTGTGGTCGCCACTAGGAAGAACGAAATACCACAATGTAATATACAAGTAAATGGGAATATTCTTCAACAAGTGACTAGGTACAATTATCTCGGAACAGTCATAACATCTGATGGGAGATGCCTTGAAGATATTAGAACAAGAATCGCCATGGCAAAAGTAGCCTTTAGCAAGATGAAAAACATACAGACCAATAAAAAGATGTCAATTGAAACGAGGAAAAGTGTGTTGAGGTGCTACAAAGAGCCTGTTCTTGTGTATGGATGTGAAACTTGGACAATGAGCAGTGAAGCTGAAAAATATCTGATGGCTGCAGAAATGCGGTTTCTGAGGAGAATGCAAAGAACACCATGGACAGACAGAAAAACCAATGACAAAGTACTACAGGAGACAAATGAAAATCGTAAATTTATTTCAGAAATTAGACGTAGACAGTCAAAATATTTTGGACATGTTATGAGAAGAAATGAATTGGAGAACTTGGTGACAACTGGTAAGATCGAAGGGAACAGACCAAGGGGAAGACTGAGAAGTAAGTACCTGGAAGGCTTGGTCATATGGCATGGTTGAAACAGGAACACAGAGCTGATCCACGATTCTGGTGATCGAGTGAAATGGCGAGTCATGACCGCCCACGCTTTCCGGCATGGCACATGATTGATTGATTAATTGTCAGGTCAGTCAACATTCAATCATTTATGAAGCAATTTTCTTCATCCTCTTTTGTCCTACCACTTTTGCTGCGAAGCGTCGTAGAGACGCGGTAGATGTATTTTGTTTGTCTTGTTGCTTATACAAAAGTCATATTCGATTTCTTCAATATCTCATTTACTCCATCTAGTCAATTCTTTCTGGGTCATACCCTCGCCTTGTATCCCGATGTTCTCACGCAGAACGCTCTAGCCGTTGGTTGATGTTGTTCATTTCAAACCAAATGTCCTAACCATTTAATTCTTTGCTGTTTTATAGAGTCAGTAAAGGACGTTGTTCCTCACTGTTTCTAAGTTTATCTCTTGTCTCATTTTGCTTGACTTGCATCTGATTGGACATGATGTGATATGCAACAGTATATTTTGAAAATGGTAATAATCGAGCGTGAAAATTGCACATTTCGATCCCTGTGGTGCTATGAGCAGAGAACTGTATAATGGAGATAGGCTATTGTGAAAGAACCGGCTACATACTTTCTGACAAATATTGTTTTATAAGCCACAGTTTGGAACTGGAGGCCTCTTGTGTAAAAACTAACTCTTAAAGGACAAATGCCAGTAAATGGGGCTGATATTTATTTACTTGAAGCAATACAATTATGGGTATTGTCAGACTGACATTTCCTCGGAATACTAATTGCCGGCAAATACTCTAGCTTCATCATACCGAACCAATCTCTCCTGGCAATGATGGTGTATCTGTTCTTCCACATTATAGGCATCATCCGACAGTTACATGACTAAATCTGCCTTATCGTGTATCACTACCCATCACGGCAGAGCAGACCCAGATGATCCTCGTTTCACAACAACACACCAGTATGCCCTGGAGAGAAGGTTCAGCGATGCTCCATATCTTTGATGCTTTTTTTTAATTTTTTTAAATTTAAGCATGTCTCTGCACTAAGCACGCCTGCATTTACCCATTTCAGCGCGTTCTGTGAGTCCGTTACAATCGCCACATGTATGTGCTTTTTGTCCTCCAGCCAGCGGATCGCAAAAACGACTGCATCCATCTCCTTCTCAGACTATATGTTGTGTTATCATAAGCTAGGCTCTCGAGCACTAAACAACGCTAATTAATATTAGCGAAGAACCCAGGGACATATCGTTTGCCTCTTAAAACATATTCATCAGTCCAGATGATTACATCACCTGGGCGTGAACTGTTGTGAATAAATTGTTGCACCTCCCATTCAGCTCTGCCTTCTGGCCAATTAAAGACTTAGGTTGCTGCCATGACGATCTCAATTTGACGAAAGACAACTTCCAAAGGAATCTCCTAGCATAGAGGTGGTACAACAAACAGGAGTGTGGTAAATTCGTTTCCAGCGACCTATAATCCACCTTAATAAGTGGACACCTCTGTACTTTGAGATGAGCAGTGACCTCACTGCTCCAGACAGCCGGACATTGCTGTCAAAAGCGAGAATCCATAAACTACGAAATGGAAGGTAAGGATAAATTATCACTTTATTTTACACTTTGAAATAACCAGATAAAAACATGTGAAATGCAGGATCAGTATGTTCAGAAACTTTACACAGTGTTTCAACTGAATAGATATTTCTACCGCCCTTGTACTTTCAAAAAGTGAAGATAATGTCCTTATAATTTTCCACAAAGTTGTTTTGGATAGCTCTATGTTATTGTTCTTTCTCAACCAAACCCTAAGTTTTCTTACATTCACTGTTTCTTTGGCATCTAGCATTTTTATAATGCTGGATAATCCTGGATATAAAATCCAAAATTTTTATAATTTTAGGAGTCTCCGTGGCGAGGTGGTCAAGCCTTTTGACTCGGGCTCTAAAGTTTCTATAATGAGAGATTACAAAAGTATACATTACAAAAGACTCTAGTAAATTTCATTAGTTCAGCTAGAATAGGAAGTCCATTTTAGATCCTGCTTACACAATGGTTTGTAGCTGCGTGCGTCCTGAAGGTTCTTGCAATACCTGCCAGAATACCTGGGGTCGGATCCACTCAGACAAGTATCACTAGGTGGTGTTATTTCGTTCCTGTGCATTCATTCATTAATTTCCAAGTGAAGAATCGTAAAATGTTGACACGTTGATTCTGTGTCTTAAAAGGACTACCAATACTACTTAAGGTAGCAAAAATGTAATTGCATGTTTATTTAGCATACATATTTCATCAGATTATTTTTTACTGATAATAAAGTAGGAATTTTATAACATTTGTTCAACACAGATACAATACGAGTATAAATATAGCCAAAACAGATGTAATGCAAGTTATAGTATGTCCCGCAAAGAATGCCTTCATTCACGATCAATTATTTTGAAAACTGTCTGTTGCATCGTTATGAAATTTATCCAGCCGTCTTATATTTACCCCCACCCAAGGAATATGTCTTTGATAGGTCCAAATACAACTTAAATCATCGAAAGCGGCGACATTTCTTTGAATGTTTTGCTGAAAAACTAGTGATTTCTCGCTAACAAATTTATGTTTACAGTAATGAAAACCCCGCCAATTCAGATGACACACAAGGCATATCCGGATTCGTATGGGAGTGGGTGCAATGAAATAAGTAGCTTAAAATCGACAGGGTCGACTGCATAGCACCGAGTTTTCATCCCATATGGCTCAGTTTCTTTCCGCAGCGCGGAAAGCGTCGCACAAAGCGCGAACTCCGTACCTCCAGCAACGACCCTCGGGAGTCTCCGAAAAAATGCACTCATGAAATGAAGGACGCGGCCCGGAATCGAACATACAACCTTAGGAGCCCGAGTCAGACGTCTTGACCACTTCACCACGGAGAATTCCGAGAGGGGTGATATGTGTAATATTAGTAGAGACAGAATTTACAGAGGCATGGGGTAAATAATTTGTAAATTGACAAGAAAGTAGAAGGAATATATTTCTTACCTTATTTTTCATTTCCTTCTTGTTTATTCAGCTGCTGGTTAATAAAGTGTACACAAGTATTCGTGTTAGCTTTTTATATTGAGTTCGTGAAAGCTTCCAAATAGCTGTGCGTTAATGTGCGTATGGAGTGACCAGAAATGATACCGCAATTTAGTCATCATGTTTCCATTTTTAAGGATCTGTTCAGCTGTCTGTGTAGTTTGTTCACACGTAAGCATGGGTGACAGACCCACTTTGAGTCTTCGTGAAACATTGTCTACTCTGCTATTTACCGTTCAGAGACGGAACATGATTACCTGTTTTTCACTATGAAAATAGTTGTTAGTGTCTCTGTAGTGGGATTTCTTCTTAACGACCAAGATGTTGGTTCTCTTTTCATTGAAGTTTATAGATTGATTCGTATGCACGTGTGTTGTCCCCTAATTTGACAACGTGTTTGCTCTCACGTTTCGTGTTATGCCACAATATGTCAGTTTCCACCGCAATATTACTCTTCTGTTGGTATTCAATGCGTTTAGTGTGTGTGTGTGTGTGTGTGTGTGTGTGTGTGTGTGTGTGTGTGTGTGTGTGTGTGTGTGTGTGTGTGTGTGTGTGTGTTGTGTGTTTTTTGTTTGTTTGTTTTTTTTTCTTCAATAAAGTTGTTTGTCACCGCTGAGGGCTTGCGGAATTGAAAATTCATCACTATGGAGTACAAACTGTTGCCATTGACATTATGATGATGCTGTAATGTTTAGGGGCTGCAATTCTTCTGAATATTTGTAGCAAAATATCCCAGTTGATTGCTCGTGGATTAAGGTCTGCGATCTGCTCGGACCTTAATCTGTGTCGGACGATTCCAGTAGGTTGATGACTGCTCTCGGTTGCATAAAATTCAATCCATCCTTTCTCCAATAGTCCTCTTCCTCTTTCAACACATGGTCCTTACATTTTTCCAGTAACTTTTATCAATATTTAATAGCGCGGACTGGATTAGTATCCTGACGTCAGACAATTTGAATATAGTATTGTCAGCTGCCACCTGTCCTTTAATTTTAGCCCACATACGTTCTATAGGGTTAAAATGAGAATGGTACGGCGGAAGTCTCAAGCACCCATGACGATGCTCTTCTATTAACTTGTCGATTTGATATTTCTTGCTTTTTGGCGTCTGTTTTACAAGGGACAACAATTCTAGCTAGAAATACGTTTCTGGAAATGGTATGTTTTCCATTCGGATTCATATCTTTATTGCTCCCTTTGTGCTCGATGCTGTAGGTATTTTGTCTTCTTGGGCAACAACATTGATATCATGCATTGTCCATAATTGGACACGACGGTATATCTAGGGATGGAAGCACAGTATTCTCGAGCCAATCTCTAAATACGTTACCATTCATCTTATGATAATCCCTATTGTCTGTATGCTTTGATACGAACACGAGCCCAGCATTCTGTAGTAAGCCATTATGAGTACTACCATCATAGGCTATGACCAAATGCTCTCCTTTACTACTGGGCACATAACGCTTTATCTTTCCATCCATTGATTGCCATTCATTTTCACTTGTGTGGTGCGCATTGATCCACGTCTCATCCAAATACACTATATCATAATTTTCTTTGCGCATTTCCCTTATTTCACGTAGGTATCTGCTTCTCAAGGCTCCTAAATGCGGTTGCTCGCAAAGAATATTTCTACCGCCCTTGTACTTTCAAAAAGTGAAGATAATGTCCTTATAATTTTCCACAAAGTTGTTTTGGATAGCTCTATGTTATTGTTCTTTCTCAGCCAAACCCTAAGTTTTCTTACATTCACCGTTTCTTTGGCATCTAGCATTTTTATAATGCTGGATAATCCTGGATATAAAATCCAAAATTTTTATAATTTTAGGAGTCTCCGTGGCGAAGTGGTCAACCCTTTTGACTCGGGCTCTAAAGGTCGTGGGTTCGATTCCGGGCCGCATCCTTTGGTACACAAGTTAAATTTTTCGGAGACTTCTGTGGATCGTCGCTAGAGCTGTGGAGGTCGTGCTTTGTGCGATGCTTTCCGCGCTGCGGAAAGAAACCGAGCCATATGGGATAGAACCCGGTGCAATGAAGTCGGCCCTGTCGAATTTTAAGCGACTTTTTAAAGCATTGTTATAATAGCTCGCCTTATGATATCTTTGTCAAAGCTGTCTACAATAATCTTTCTACCTACCGTTTGGTTATTGCGTGGTGGTTACCGTTTACTCAAACCTAATGCATGCATTGTTCTTTTTTCGGAATTTGTAATAGTATACAGAATTTCGCATTCAATCCCATTGAAAAATATTCACACATTTCAATGTTAGCGATAAGTGGTAAGATGTTAAGAAAAAACAAAACATATTAATCAGGTTTCATGAAATAACCCACATTTTGAGACATCTCTGAACAGTCCTAGTGTAAAACAACGCGGGTAGTTGGCATAAGGCCAATCTCGTGAAAATATTCAACATTGAGCGCTGATTGTCTGGCTACGCTGTAATACATTTAAAATTATGAATTTCATCTCAGACTCGTAAATTATATACCGCATATAAACAAACTTTGAAATCTCCAGAACAAAATGTATTTTTGTTGGGTAGACATAATAATAAGGTTATATACTAAATCTCATAATTTTCCCTCAGTTGGATACTGAGATATGGATGTTTATATTGAGGCAAACAAATGTGGACATACTATAGCAGATCTCCTGGTCCACTAAGTATACAGATAAATGGCACATCCCTGAAACAACTTACATAATTTTAATATCTTGGAAGTATGATCACATAAAGAATGGCAGATTAGATTGAGACATCGGAATAAGATGTCAAAAAGCAAGTATAATTACATATCAACTATCACCCATACTGAAACATCCAAACATACCCATGTCCGCAAAATGACAGACAATAAACAACACATTCACACCAAACCTATGCTTGGACATTATCCAAATTACACTTACACAAAATCAACACCTCTGAGATGAGATGCCTGAGGAGAGCTGCCAACTTAACAATCCGAGGCCGAATAAGAAGGATGAAAATTTGAGGGCAGCCGACTACAGGCAGAAGATCTCTTTCACGAGACAATGGCTACGGTCCCCGGCCAGTATGGTCACTGCCAAGGAAGGAAAGCAACGGCAAACTACCTTCTTTAAAAGTACCTAGTTCATTATGATTCATCTAACTACAGATCATCGCAAGACAAAGACAGAGACATTAAAATTAGCAACATGGAATGTTAGGACGATAAACGGCGACGAAAAATTAGATAATATCAAACAAGAAATGGAAAGAAAGAAAAATAATATTTTAGGCATGTGCGAAACGAGATGGACAGGGGCAGGCATTAAGATAGATAGAGTTTTTAAGATGATTTATTATGGAGGAGAAGATCGACAAAGGGGCTAGCAATTATCTTGGATCGTCAAACATCAAAATCTGTTCAAGGATATTGGGCTGTGTCAGACATAGTTCTACTAGTTAAATTAAGCGGCAGACCTTTTATCATAAGCGTTATTCAAATATATGTCCCAATAGGAGAATCCAGTGAAGATAGTGTAGAGGAATTTTATAATGACATAGAGACTGCTTTAAAGAAATGTAAAAATTCAGAAATAAACGCCATAATAGAAGACTTAAATGCAAAAGCAGGAAATCAAGGTGACAGATACACAATAGAAAACTATTGTTTAGGAGCTAGAAATGAAAGAGGATACAGACTTGTACAGTGGGCAAAAGACCAGGAAATGATTGCAGGAAATGCATTGTGTAAAAAACACCTTAGAAGAATGTTTAGAAACCAGATTGATTACATTCTGATTCGCAGAAGATTTAGAAATGCGTTAATAATAGCTAAAACAATTCCCAGTGCTGATTGTTATAGTGACCACAGATTACTTACAGGTACATTGAGGGTAAAGTTCAAGAAAGTCAAGTATATAACTGGAAACACTAAATATGATTTGTGTACATTGAGTAATGACAAGGAAATACAAAACAAATTCACCATAGAAGTACATACCAGATTTGATACATTGTCTGATTTAGAGACCCTATTCCAAGATGTGGATGATCAATGGGAAATGTTGAAGAATTCAACCAGTTTGGCTGCAGAAACAACTATTCCAAAATTAAAGAAGGTGGGTCGTAAGAAATGGATGACTGAAGAAATTTTACAACGAATGGAAACAAGAAGACTCAATAAAAAATAAACCTACCAAATATGAGGAAATTCACAGACAAGTCAGAATATTAGGTAAGGGGGCAAAAGAAGCATGGCTTGTGAAAAGTTGCTTAGAAATTGAAATACAACACAACAGTCAAAATACCAAATGAATGCACAAAAGAATTCGGAACTTATTAATAAAAGAAAAGTACATCAGCAGGCTGTCTAACAACTAAAGATGGAAAAATCATAATAGAAAAAGATCAGATTCTACATGTATGGTTAGATTATGTGAAAAACCTTTATGATGATAACAGAGATAAAAAGTATGATATTGGATTTAACAATGAAGGACCGCCAATTTTGAAGACGGAGGTTCGAAATGTTCTTAAACATATGAAAGCTGGAAAGACCCCGCGGTTAAGATAACAGAAATGATTAAAGCTTTAGAAGAGGATGGAGTAGATCAAGTCACCAGACTGCTTAATACATTATATGATACCGGAGAAATACCTTCTGCATTATGTAATTCTATATTTATTGCAATACCATAGAAATCAGGAGCCTTGGAATGTGATCAACATCGAACAATTAGTATAATGAGTCACACATGAAGCTTTTGCTGCAAATTATCATGCAAAGAGTGAGGAAGAAAATACAACCTGAAACAGGGGAAGAACAATGTGGGTTTGTAAAAGGAAAGTGTACAGTAAACGCTGTGTATATGCTGCGATCATTTATTGAACGTGCTATAGAAGTAAACAAAGATATACATCTTTGCTTTATTGACTACACAACGACTTTCGATAGAGTAAGACATGTCAACATGGTAGATATGCTTGCAAATCGACAAATTCACGGGAAAGACATTAGACTTATAATAAAACATATATTGGAAACAACAAGCTGCCATGAGGATTGAAAATGAAGTGGGGCAATATCAGCCTATTAAGAAAGGTGTTAGGCAGGGGTGTGTAATGTCTCCAGATCTTTTTTCCCTGTACAGTGAACATATTTTCAGAAACGTAGAGGATATAAATGGAATCAACATTGGGGGACCATGCACCAATAACATTAGATATGCAGATGATACAGTCTTGATTGCAGACAATGAACAGGATCTGCAAAATTTAGTAGATGCGGTTGTTACACACAGTGAACAACTAGGGTTAGAATTAAATTGTAAAAAGACACAGATTGTGGTCGCCACTAGGAAGAACGAAATACCACAATGTAATATACAAGTAAATGGGAATATTCTTCAACAAATGACTAGGTACAATTATCTCGGAACAGTCATAACATCTGATGGGAGATGCCTTGAAGATATTAGAACAAGAATCGCTATGGCAAAAGTAGCCTTTAGCAAGATGAAAAACATACTGACCAATAAAAAGATGTCAATTGAAACGAGAAAAAGTGTGTTGAGGTGCTACATAGAGCCTGTTCTTGTGTATGGATGTGAAACTTGGACAATGAGCAGTGAAGCTGAAAAATATCTGATGGCTGCAGAAATGCGGTTTCTGAGGAGAATTCAAAGAACACCATGGACAGACAGAAAAACCAATGACCAAGTACTACAGGAGACAAATGAAAATCGTAAATTTATTTGAGAAATTAGACGTAGACAGTCAAAATATTTTGGACATGTTATGAGAAGAAATTAATTGGAGAACTTGGTGACAACTGGTAAGATCGAAGGGAACAGACCAAGGGGAAGACCGAGAAGTAAATACCTGGATGGCTTGGCCATATGGCATGGTTGAAACAGGAACACAGAGCTGATCCACGACTCTGGTGATCGAGTGAAATGGCCAGTCATGACCGCCCACCCTTTCCGGCATGGCACATGATTGATTGATTAATTGTCAGGTCAGTCAACATTCAATCATTTACGAAGCATTCTTCTTCATCCTCTTTTGTCCTACCACTTTTGCTGTGAAGCGTCGTAGAGACGCGGTAGATGTATTATGTTTGTCTTGTTGCTTATACAAAGTCATATTCGATTTCTTCAATATCTCATTTACTCCATCTAGTCAATTCTTTCTGGGTCGTACCCTCGCCTTGTATCCCGATGTTCTCACGCAGAACGCTCTAGCCGTTGGTTGATCTTGTTCATTTCAAACTAAATGTCCTAACCATTTAATTCTTTGCTGTTTTATAGAGTCAGTAAAGGACGTTGTTCCTCACTGTTTCTAATTTACCACTTGTCTCATTTTGCTTGACTTGCATCTGATTGGACATGATGTGATATGCAACAGTATATTTTGAAAATGGTAATAATCGAGCGTGGAAATGGCACATTTCGATCCCTGTGGTGCTATGAGCAGAGAACTGTATAATGGAGACATACCATTGTGAAAGAACCGGCTGCATACTTTCTGACAACTATTGTTTTTTTAAGCGACAGTTTGGAACTGGATGCGTGTCCTCTTGTGTAAAAACTAACTCTTAATTAAAGGACAATTGCCAGTAAATGGGGCTGATATTTCTCTATGCGATGATGTCTATTAAAATGCGTTTTTTCGCGGTGTCCTAGCTGTACATTTTAAATACCACCTTTCGCCATCTATATTGTCAATTTAGTTTTGAAAACTATTGCAGCAATTACCCTTAGTTTGTGAAGGAGAGTGAAAACTCAGAGACAATCAAATCATGCATCAATCATTACGTCATCTAAGAGATAATAACTGTTGTCATATGCAAACAGTAATGCTTCGTGATTCTTGCTTGCTGTATATTACTTATAATGAATTCATTTCCATACCATACTGCGGCTTCTGAAAAAGGCCAAGCAAATTGAACTCACGGTTGCATAATCCTACCATCAACAGAATAGACACGGCATTCCAAATAAATATACAATGGAGCGGTTGTTGAGTGTTTTTAGTCAACTAAATGTTTGTATATTTGTCAGCCTAGCACAACATGATAATAATAAAATTAAAAAATATTGGAGATCTGTTGCTCAGTTCTGAGCTGCTTTCTATCCTTAACGATACAGCTTTGCGTCATGTTTGTGTAATGATGTAAGTGTACGGTCGCCATGTCATCAGCATTTCAAAATTAGAGAGAAAAACAATGTACAAAATTAGATGGTAGAAAGCTTGAAGATCGCATCCGGTGCTCCAAGTGTTATCTATACATAAAGAATCTCACCGGCGCTCCAAGTGTGATCTATACATAAGGAACCTCACCAGTATCAAGTGTGATTTATATATAAGGAACCTCACCTGTGCTCCAGATGTGATCTATACATAAAGAAGCAAACCGGTTCTAAGCGTGATCTGTACATAAGGAACCTCACTGATTCCAAGCATGATCTGTACATAAGAATCATCACTGATTCCAAGCATGATCTGTACATAAGGAACCTCACTGATTCCAAGTTTGATCTATGCATAAGGAACCTCACTGATTCCAAGTTTGATCTATGCATAAGGAACCTCACTGATTCCAAGCATGATCTGTATATAAGGAACCTCACTGATTCCAAGTTTGATCTATGCATAAGGAACCTCACTGATTCCATGTGTGATCTATACATAAGAAACTTCACTGATTCCACGTATGATCTATATAGAAGTAACCTCATCGATGCTCCAATTGTGATCTATACAGAAGGAACCTCACAAGTGCAGCAACTGTGATCTATACGTAAGGGTTTCCGCTGGTTTTAAGCGTTGTCTGTACACAAGGAAGATCACCGCTCCGAGTGTGATCTATACATGATGATCCTTGCTGGTGCTCTAATTGTGATCTATAATTAAAGATCGTCATCCTGCTCCGAGTGTGATCCATCCATCCATCATGTGCCATGCCGGTAAGCGTGGGCGGTCATGTTCTGCCATCTCACTCGATCATCAGAGTCGTTGATCAGCTCCGTGTTTCTGTCTCGACCACGCCACAAGGCAAAGCCATCCAGGTACTTGCTTCTATGTCTTCCCCTTGGTCTGTTCCCCTCGATCTTACCAGTTGTAACCAAGTTCTCCAAATCATTTCTTCTCATAACATGCCCAATAAATTGTGACTGTCTACGTCTAATGTCTCTAATCAGTTTAAGATCTTCACTTGTTTCTTGAAGGACTTGCTCATTGGTCTTTCTGGCTGTCAATGGTATTCTTTGCATTTTCCTCAGAAACCACATTTCTAAAGCCATAAGATGTTTTTCAGCCTGACTGCTCATTGCCCAAGCTTCACGTTCATATAAAAGTACATGTTCTATGTAGCATCTCAACACTCTTTTTCTCGTTTCAATTGACATCTTTTTATTGGTCAGTATGTTTTTCATCTTGCTAAAGGCTACTTTTGCCATGGCGATTCTTGTTCTAATCTCTTCAAGGCATCTCCCATCCGATTTAGTTAGTTAGTTAGTCGTAATTCCAACCTCATAGCAACGGGTTGTCCCCATTATGCTCCGTTCCTGTGCCAGTGAATATCGCACAAAATGCTCCCCTCTGCCCAATATGAAAAGTGGAAAAGATCAGAGTCTCGACAAACAACAGCCCGCACAGATTTACTGTGCATAATGCCGCAGCCAGAATGTCAACACAATAGTCCCCAACGAAACACCCAGTTCATCTCTGATGGAATCGGCAGTCATTTTCCCATCTGGATGTTTCCTAGATGTTCACCCACACAGCCCACGAAAATACAGTTCATCGTCGATGGCAGTGGCAGTCAACCAGAAGCCTAGCAGCCACGCATTTCTGCATAAGGCAAAAACCGGTCAACTCTGGGACATAGCCATCTACCATCGCTCCGAACATGCAGTCACGTTCCAAAAAACCTCAGGCAGATTCAAAAGCATTTCACATGAAACTCACAGCTCACAGTGTCGCGCCACGCACTCACTCAGTAGCAGGGCGACGGAACCATCAAGCCTCCTTAGTCGCCTCTTACGACATGCTTGGTAGGCTACAGTGTTTGCTATTCTTTGCTTCCCTTATGGGCCCCGGCAAAACACGGGAGATCTCCCATTAAAGCTCCCTTAAGATGTTATTACTGTTCCGAGATAATTGTACCTAGTCACTTGTTGAAGAATATTCCCATTTACTTGTATATTACATTGTGGTATGTCGTTCTTCCTAGTGGCGACCATAATCTGTGTCTTTTTACAATTTAATTCTAACCCTAGTTGTTCACTGTGTGTAATAACCGCATCTACTAAATTTTGCAGGTCCTGTTCATTGTCTGCAATCAAGACTGTATCATCTGCATATCTAATGTTATTGGTGCATCGTCCCCCATTGTTGATTCCTTCCATATCTTCAATATTTCTGAAAATACTTTCATTGTACAGGGAAAACAGATCTGGAGACATTACACATCCCTGTCTCACACCTCTCTTAATAGGCTGATATTGGCTTACTTCATTATCAACTCTTATGGCAGCTTGTTGTTTCCAATATACGTTTTTTACGAGTCTAAGGTCTTTTCCATCAATTTTTAGATCTTCCAGCATCCTTATCATGTTGACATGTCTCACTTTTTCGAAAGCCTTTGTGTGGTCAATAAAGCAAAGGTGTAGATCTTTGTTTACTTCTATAGAACATTCGATTACGATTCTCAGTACATACACAGCATTTAATGACTCATTATACTAATTGTTCGATGTTGATCACATTCCAAGGCTCCTGATTTCTTTGGGATTGCAATAAATACAGAATTACATAACTCCTGAGGTATATTTCCAGTATCATAAATTGTATTAAGCAGACTGGTAACTTTATCTATTCCATATTCTTCTAAAGCATTAGTCAGTTCTGTTGTGACGCTGTCTGAACCGGGGGTCTTGCCAGATTTCATATGGTTAAGAGCATTCTGAGCTTCCATCTTCAAAATTGCTGGTCCTTTATTATTATTTTGAACATCATACTGTTCGTCTCTGTTATCGTCATAAAGGTTTTTCACGTAATCTGACCATTCATGTAAGATCTGATCTTTTTCTATTATGACTCTTCCATATCTTGTCTTTAGGGAGCCTGCTGGTGTACGTGTTCTTTGATTAGTAAGCTCCTGAATTCTTTTGTGCATTAGTTTAACATTTTTACTGTTGTGTTATTTTTCAATTTCTCTGCAATTTTTCTCAAGCCATGTTTCTTTTGCCTCCTTACATAAGGTTCTGACTTTTCTGTGAATTTCTTCATATTTGGCAGGATTATTTTTGTTCTGTCTTCTTGTTTCCATTAGTTGTAAACTTTCTTCAGTCATCCATGTCTTACGGCCCACTTTCTTTACTTTTGGAATAGTTTTTTCTGCTGCACAACTGATTGAATTCTTCAGCATTTCCCATTGATCATCTACATCTTGAAATAAGATCTCGAGATCAGACAATAAATCACATTTGTTCTTTACTTCTATGTTAAAATTATCTTGTATTTCTTTGTCAGTTTTCAATTTGCACAAGTCATATTTAGGGTTTCCTGCTGTATACTTGACTTTCTTTAACTTTACCCTCAGTGTTCCTGTAATTAATCTGTGATCACCGTAACAGTCTGTGTTTGGAACTGTTTTTACGACTGTTAACGCATTTCGAAACCTTTTGCTAATCAGGATGTAATCTATCTGGTTTTTAATCCTGCTGTCTGGACTCCTCCATGTCCATAATCTTCTAGGATGCTGTTTAAACCAGGTGTTTCCTACAACCATTTCTTGTTCTTTTGCCTATTCTACAAGTCTGTATCCTCTTTCATTTCTCTCTCCCTAACCATGGTTGTCTACACTGCATCCATCACTTTGCTTTCCTATTTTTGCGTTGAAATCACCCATTATGATATTTATTTCTGATCTGTTACAGTTCTTCAAAGCAGACTCCATGTCATTATAAAATTCCTCTATACTTTCTTGACTGCATTCACTTGTTGGGGCATATACTTGAATGACATTTATTTTAAAAGGTCTTCCGTTTAATTTTACTAATAGAACTCTGTCTGACACAGCTCGATAATAGAACTCTGTCTGACACAGCCCTCTGTCTCACACAGCCCGATTGTGATCCAAAGATAATAATAATCGCCATCCTGTTCTGAGTGTGATCTATACATAAAGATCGCCATCCTGCTCCGATTGTGATCTATACATAAAGATCGCCATCCTGCTCCGAGTGTGATCCAAACATAATAATAATCGCCATCTTGCCCCGAGTGTGATCTATACATAAAGATCGCCATCCTGCTCCGAGTGTGATCCAAACATAATAATAATCGCCATCTTGCCCCGAGTGTGATCTATACATAAAGATCGCCATCCTGCTCCGAGTGTGATCCAAACATAATAATTATCGCCATCTTGCCCCGAGTGTGATCTATACATAAAGACCGCCATCCTGCTCCGAGTGTGATCCAAACATAATAATAATCGCCATCTTGTCCCGAGTGTGATCTATACATAAAGATCGCCATCCTGCTCCGAGTGTGATCCAAACATAATAATAATCGCCATCTTGCTCCGAGTGTGATCTATACATAAAGATCGCCATCCTGCTCCGAGTGTGATCCAAACATAATAATAATCGCCATCTTGCCCCGAGTGTGATCTATACATAAAGATCGCCATCCTGCTCCTAGTGTGATCTGTACATAATAATCGCCACCGCTGCTCCGGGTGTGCAAGGGCAGAAGCAGACCGAGAGAAGTGGTGCTTATTTGAATAAGACGATGTAAGGCAGGATATCTTCAATTGAATTGTTCCAGAATACCAAGGACCGAGATCTGTGGAGAGATAAAAACGCTAATTCCACCACACAATGTGCATGGTGAAGATTATGATGATGGTGATACAGTCTGTCACTCGTCGTCCCTGGAGGAAAGTGGACTCGACAAGTACACTTTTAATATCCTTCTACTATTGGAACTATTGAATGACTTTTGTCTACACTCCTCCCTTCTGTCTTCCATACACTATATATATATCTCTCTCTATCTCTCTCACAAGCCTTCATAACATACCCTGACAAGAGTTTCCTCCAACAATTAATAACCTGTTTATTGTTGAAAATTATGTCAGTTGTATGTATTGAATGTGTAGATGTAGTTGTTAGTGTCTGCTAATGTGAGTGCAAGATAGGACCTTTAGAAGTTAGTCTTCGTAGTTTCTCTAGCCTTTTCAAACGGCCAAAACATCTGACATCACACATAGAAGTAGAACGATCTCACCCTGGATATTCCTTTCCGGCTTGAGTCTGGACGTAATCCAATTATTGAAAACAATTGTCAATGTCTTATCATCAGAAACATAATCCAATAAAGGTAAGTCACTGAAGTTCAGATATGTCCTGTTTTGGAAGGTAGTATAGTCCACCACTGAATACACATCATCACTGTATATAAATGTCTATTTCTATGTTAAATGTTCTCGTGTTCTTCAATGTTCCTTTTAGGTGATTACCTAATTGCACTATATGTTAGCCTATTTGCTCTGCTTGAATAAAGGTCTTTCACGGAAGTTCACCAAAACATATTTCTTTGCATTCGTTATGTCACCCACTCTTATTGACTGTTTAGGTTGAATTTGCTATAGTGACATATTTTCACTGCACCTGTGAAGTGACTGATTAAAGTGAATGTTCTTTCCTTTATTACCAACACTGCTTTCTCTGTACAAGAGACGTACTGGTTTATCTTCTTTGATATGTCCAGCTGTGTAGTGGAACCTGTGTAATAAACATTAAATCAGGTGATTTACGTCTGCTTCATATTACTGTTTATGTGATTGTCTTTCTCCAGCCGTAATGAAAAGCTTCCGAAAGACTACTCTGACATAAACAGCAGGATTCACTAAAGTCTAAACTATTCACTAAATAGAAAGCAATAGTAAACCCTAAGCACACACACATATTTCCCTATGCTAATATTACTCTAATATATTAATACCTTATATATGCACTTATCCTCCTGGAATCGAAATACACTAGCGAATAACACACTAATATCCCATCTTCTTTAAACCATTAGGGACGTGTATTTCTTTCCCCACTCAGGAGGCATAGATCATTCAGCCCAGTTTGGAACACACACTCACCAGAAACCCCAGTTGCTACTATTTATAACAAGTGTCCAATCCGCCGTTTATTGTTTGATCTACAATCAAATTTCCCGTATCCTGCCCATCAAAAGCGGTGAAATAATGTAGTGGTTAGTTGTTCGTTTCTCTCCGTAGTTACGCTGTTCCTCCGTTCATCGCTGGTCGCACTTCAAAGAAATCTATTCTCTGATCACCGTCTTTCTGTTCCCCGTTGTGGTTGTCCGGTGTCGAAGTTTCCCCCAGCGCGATCGTACCGTTTCCCGTGTCCGGTCAGATCGTCAAGCAATGAACTTTGCGAACACCTGTATCCTATTTTCATATTTGTCAGTCAATGATCTTTTATTCGTCCTCATCTCAGAATGAAGTACACGATTGTTAACCCTCCTCCTTCAGTGCATTTTAATATGTAAGTTATCAAGGAATCACTAAACTGCAGGTTTTTCCGTGACACAGTCTTTGAAAAAAGGTTTTATAGACAGTGGAACCTGTTTAATGCCACAATACAATATTATAAAATTATATTCTTATAATATTATCATCACCACGAAGCAGATTCTTAGCAGAGCGGCGCTTTCATAACGCCAAAATGTTCCACTATGCTTCACCAATTCTCCTGCCTCAAGCATTTTTATGTGAATGATGTCTGCAATCTGCTGTGTCCATCTTCATATAAAGGATGTCTACAATCTCCTGTGTCCATCTTCTTGCTGGTCGACCCTGCCTCGTCTTACCAGAGCCACACCCTCCATCACTGATCTCTCTAAACTACCGCGACACTTAAAATGGCCGTGATATTTCAATTTCCGAGATAAGATGCTGTGTATGTGCTTGTTGTCATCGGTGCTCATATCTTGTAGAATAAAGAATGTAATATGTTTATTCTTCTTGATCCACAATATTCAAGACACTTTCTAATTATGATTACAATATTAAAATCAAACATATTCATCTAGCTTATCCAACATTGTTTAATAACTATTTTATTAGGAACGTTCATTTGAAGCCAGTTCCAATAGCTTTATTACAAAAGCATGAAAGAAACATTAACAGGTGTGGTAGAATTAAACAAACCATTCATTTTGAATGAATTATGCAACATGGTTTGGTCAGAAGAAGTCACCGTAGGCATTCAGGCAAGTATCCCATTGCTTAGGTAGGCGGCAAATGCCGTTCGCAAAAAAAGATTGTGGTTGCTCACCGAACCAAGTATTTACCGCATTCATTACGTCTGCATCTGTGTGAATTTGTTGTCCCTTGACTGCTTTTTTTTAGAGGTCCGAACATCACATGGTGACAAATCAGGACTATAGGCTGGATGTTGCAGAATTTCCCACTTCTTCCTTGCTAATGCTTCCTGCACAATCTTTGCAACATGCGGACGAACATTATCGTGCACCAAAATCACACCGTGAGAAAGCCTGCCGGGTCATTTATTCGTGATGGCTTTTTGCAGCTTGTCTGGTGTTTGCAAGTAGTGGGTAGAGTTGATGTTGACACCAGGTTCTTTAAAGTTGGCCAACAATAGCCCTTCATGGTCAAAAAATGCGCTCAGCATAACCTTACCAGCGGAAATCTGTAACATGAATTGTTTGGCTTTTGGTGATCCAGCATGCTTCCATTGTATGCTCTCTCATTTGCTGCTCGGCTCAAAGTGGTGACACCATGATTCATCGCCTGCCACTATGAGGAAGATAAATGCATCACCCTCCACTCTGTAACGCAGCAAGTGGTTCAAACACCATCCCATGCGTTCCTCTTTTTGGTGGTCGGTCAACGTCCGTGGTATCCACTGTGAACACACCTTCCGATATTGCAGTTTCTTACGAACGACCTTTTGAATTGTCCCAATTGACACATCAAATTCTTTCGCTAGCAAACGTATGCTTAGACAACGGTTCATCTGTACTGCTGCATCAATTTTGGCGATGATTTTTTTCTGTTGCAACAATAAGCGCTTAATCCGGCCGTCGAAAATCTGTCGTGAACTGACGGCCTTTCCGAAACATTCGTGCACAGTCTGTCACTGTTGTTTTCGACACACATTTGTTACCGCACACTGCCCGCATTCTTCGATGAATGTCTACTGGTCGACATCCTTCAAATGAAAGAATCACCGCTCTTTGAGCTTCTTTCGACGGATATATGATCAACCCAGTCATTCTCTCAACGGTCAGAAACAGAATCTATGTATCACGGGACGATATGCACGTGCTCTTTTATTCATTGGTCAGTACTTATCAGATGACAATGACATGATCATGTTCGACGTACGCAATTACGCGCGGTGCGGCACGAACGGATTTCAAATGAACGCCCCTTATATACAGCGAATCACCCAGGGTTTTCTCCATTTAGAACCGTTCGAAATTTAGTGTTGTAGGCGTAATAAATAATTATATTAACTGCTGAATTAAACACTTCAAAGTGTTTTCCAAGACTATTCACGACCAGATACAGCCTGCCATATCTTCTAGCAATGGCAAATTCTGGTTCCAAATTTGTGAAAACGCTGACCAAGATCTTTGGTGTGTTACAAATAATATACACCACAGAAATGAGAACCACTTGTTGCACTACACGCAATTCTTTGCCTGTCAGTTTATCAGAAGTCTTGTTGATGTCAGCAGTGGTATTCTTTGAGTGTCCATGATGATTAGATTCACAGGTAATGATGTTGGATATAGTCGTGGATTGCCGGAATCTGGCTGATGCGCGCAGACTGCTGGCCATAACGATAATACAGGCAATGACAATGACCTCAGTGACTAACGGTAATGCCATATCCACTAGGGTCCAGACAACGACCTTGATTGACTCCCTGTAGGTAGACAGCCACAACGAGGGCCGGGAAGTGTTAGTCTTTAGATTAAATTTCATTCTCATAGACATATTTGCCAAGAGCGGTGTATAACTGGCCACGGAGAATACGGTAATTCCAGCCAGAATAATGACGGCTCTACTTCTGGTAAACGTGTGTTTAAACTGCAACGGTTTCACAATACACATACAACGAGCAACAGCGAGGTATGTCGTAGTTAGCATATTACCCACGTTGACTAAGACCATTATGTTGAAGAAGAACACTTTTATCCCAAAGAGTTCAATGGACCATTGCAGTCTGTATCTGATTTCCACTATATAGAATGCCGTAGCTACTCCAAGACTGAATGAGATTATCAAATACGACAAGTCAAAGACGGCTAAAGCAAGGAAAGAAATGATGACTATGTCATTGAGTCCCATATTGATGAAAGTTTTGATGATGATAATGTTGGACACAACTCCTATTAGTGATAGTATTGTCCACACAACGGAGCATGACTCATTTACAATGAGATACTGTTCTTCTGTCATTAGTTTAATGTTTAACACTGACGTATTTTCCCCTGTCGTCATTATCATTGAGTATTCTGCCTGCTTTCAGATTAAAATGGTATCTTCAGCTTAATATCTTGTCATTGCCGCATGTGCTTTTAATAACAATATTTTCTGTTAGATTACTTTTGTTCTTGATGTAGATTTCATCCATGTTGACTGCAATATTGTTGTATTTAAAGTGTCATGGAGAGATTGAGTGATAATAATTAAGCAAACTGTATAAAAAACAAAACACTGGTTAAAAAATGCATGCGCTAGTAGCTACAATTGTCGCTAATTATACTTACATTTCAGAGACATTTTTAACATTGGCCTGGGCTCTCTGGTCAACCGAGAATAAAATGGGGAACAGATCATGTTTTGGGAAATAAATGGGCGTGCTATTGACCACATCAGCCGTGGCGAAGGTTTTACGGACGCAGTTCGTAATCCGGCATAATGGCAGCAAACCGTCTGGCGTTGGGTGTTTACGAAATAGTATGGGTACCGGTAGTTCAGAAAGCAACAGCAAACTACTGAACGTAAACTTGCTAAGAGATCACAACAGCAAAAATGCTAGTGTTGACTGCGACGTCCTGTAAAGCAGTGCTTCCAGAACTTTTCACTTTTTTTTCAGAAAATTTTCCTTTTGCACCAGGGACCGGTGCTGTTTAAAAAAAAAATTTCTCTTTGTAATCTAGAATTTTTTATGACCGCGATATACATTTTAATATAAATATAAGATTTAACGTAATTGTGGGTGTTGTCCCGGCGCGCTATATACTGCTAGACGGGCCTGCGCGCCCAATTTGTGACCCTAATAAAGTAGATTTGATTTGATTTGATTTGATTTCCATAATATTATTGGATGACGGTGATTTATTTAATGGTGGTCCCATTTTCAAGAGTGAAGATTTTATTGTAAAGATTTACAAATAAAAAAAAAAAAAAAAAAAAAAAAAAAATGTATGTCAAAACTACATTTAGGTCTTCTTGTAAAGGTGTATATACTCGTATACACCGACAGTAATAAACACCAATATAAAATAAAAATAAAATATATCTTGGAAAACGATACGAAATCAGATTTTAAACAAGCTGACTAATTCACAGTAATTTGTAATAAAATGATTTAATGATCAGCTGCTAACAGTAACTATTTCATGCGAAGGGTGGGCCTGTTTATTATTTACAAGCGTATCAGATCGTGGCTCGATTGTAGGCAGCGCTACCCGCGAAGGAGAACAAATTTCCATACTATTTCTGTATTTTGTCTCATTGACGAAAAACCAGTTTCGCAGAGGTAAGTCGACGGAAATAGAAGGAGAACTTTCAAGGCGATTTCAGTAAGTTCAGGATATTCTACTTCGACATGTATCAAACACGATGCTAGTGATCTCATGGTGTGAGGTGTTAAAGATAATAAATGAGAATAAGGACAATTTTGCTAGGGGTATTCCGGATGGTATGGGTCTCATTCCCAAACAACCCTCTGGAAGAAACCATATATAATTGCCCAAGAACCCCCAAGCATTGAACAAGGCAGAGAAGGGTAGAAGTTCAACACTAATATAGAATAATTGGTTCCTGTAGAAGGCAGGGAGATCCGGGAATTCTACCACAGAAAACAGAGGTTCACTATCTCACCCAATGAAGGATTTCTATGCATAAGTCTCCCGCCTCACCTTTAATCTCCCAATATAATCAATGACAGATATCAACTGCCATGTACAACAACAGTATTACATACTAGATAGAAACAACCACTGTTAGACAAAACATCACAATGAATAACATAATTCATGGAAAAGATTACAAGATAATCACACCTTGGTGTATTTACAACGAAGTAAACAAGGATTAACTCCTGAGTGTACGAGAAGTCGAGCTACAGTCTAGCAAGACAATTCCTCTGCAAGAAAAGACTGATTGGTATGTTGTACAGACACTAACATTTTCTGCAGCATAAGGAAAGAGATGCAAAGTATGCACTCAAAGAGGACACGTTATAATACAGAGACAGTTTGCAGTTTATATGCATTTGATAGTAAGATATATTCTAAAAGCATATAGAAATTTTACCCATAGCAAAATGAGATTGCAAGCATTAGGAAAACCGGCTGGACAGAAATGGCTGTCTTACAGATTGCGAAACTCAGGCCAACTTTTAAAAGAAATGCTAATCTCACAATTTTCACAATCTACATCAACCATGATACGTATTGCATCAAGGCTTTTACATACACCATAATATAAGACATTTTTCTGCTTACCCAAAGCGCAGTGAGGTCAATGGGCAATAAACGTACTTCCACTAACTCAGGGAAGGACACGCTAACATGAAGATTACATGGCGAGTAACGCACGCGACCGGCACATAGCCTAGTTAGCTACAACTTTTCCCGGGGACTCAGCCAATAAATGGGCTGGATTTGAAACAAAGTTAGTTTCAATTAATTCTCCCGTTGTAATTTTGTACACCCTCTCCTTTTAAGGTAGCGCTTATGGCACGAATCTTGGAAAGCACTTCTGGATGACAACCAACACGTCATACATGATTTCGAAAACCATCTTTAATCCTTCGTCAGACTTCAGATTCAGCAGTTTATCTTGTAAAGTAACATTCAATCCTTCGTCAGACTTCAGATCCAGCAGTTTATCTTGTAAAGTGGCATTCAAATCAGATGCTGTTTCTATCAATGGATTTGGAATCCATCCAGTCTCTATTCGTGGATCATCTTCTCGTGGAAAGTAAAACTCGAATTGTTCAGTCAAATTGCTCAAGTGTTCACTGATCACATTTCGTAGAATGAAATGTCCAGCACTTCACCTGCGTCAATGATAGTTGATGCTAGGTTGTGAAACATATCAAAACTATCTCCCGACACTCGACTCTTCCAAGCCTCTAGCCTTTGTTTATGACCTTCGATCGTGTCAGACATTCTGAAGCACGAAGCCATCGTTCCTTGCATGGAGGTGTTGAGCTCGTTTAAGCTGGCAAATATGTCTGCAAAATAAGCCAACGTGGCTACCCAATAAACATTTCCAAATGATTCTGACCAATGTGGTTTTTTTCTGCCAGAAATTCCATAAGCTCTCTTCGTAGTTCAAAAACTCTTGAGAATACTTTGCCTCTTGACAACCAGCATACATCAGCATGTAATAGAAGCTGTTTGTGTTCAGCTGCCACGTCATCACATAGTGTGGTCTTGAATTCAAAGCGTTTGTTTTCACATAGTTCACAATTTTAACAACTTCGCTGAGCACATTGTTCAGTTCTGTTGACATTCGTTTGGTCGCATGACTCTCGCGGTGAATGAAACAATGTGTTGATTTGCATTCAGGTGCTATAGCTTTGATTTGAGTTACCACTCCAGAACGCCGCCCAGTCATGGCTGCTGCTCCATCCGAACACACCATCCATCCATCATGCGCCATGCCGATAAACGTGGGCTGTCATGTTTTTCCATCTCACTTCGATCACCAGAGTCGTGGATCAGTTTGTGTTTCTGTCTCGACCATGCCACGTGGCCAAACCATCCAGGTATTTGCTTCTAGGTCTTTCCCTTGGTCTGTTCCCTTCGAGCTTACCAGTTGTCACCAAATTCGCCAATTCATTTCTTCTCATAACATGCCCAAAAATTGTTGACTGTCTACGTCTAATGTCTCTAATCAGTTTACGATCTTCATTTGTTTCTTGAAGGACTTGTTCATTGGGTTTTCTATCTGTCCATGGTATTCTTTGCATTTTCCTCAGAAACCACATTTCTACAGCCATCAGATGTTTTTCAGCTTCACTGCCTATAGTCCAAGCTCCACATCCATATAAAAGTACAGGTTCTATGTAGCACATCACCACTCTTTTTCTCGTTTCAATTGACATCTTTTTATAGGTCAGTATGTTTTTCATCATGCTAAAGGCTACTTTTGCCATGGCGATTCTTGTTCTAATCTCTTCAAGGCATCTCCCATTAGATGTTATTACTGTTCCGAGATAATTGTACCTATTCACTTGTTGAAGAATATTCCCATTTACTTGTATACTACATTGTGGTATTTCGTTCTTCCTAGTGACGACCATAATCTGTGTCTTTTTACAATTTAATTATAACCTTAGTTGTTCACTGTGTGTAACACCGCATCTACTAAATGTTGCAGGTCCTGTTTATTGTCTGCAATCAAGACTGTATCATCGGCATATCTGCATCGCTCCCCAGTGTTGATTCCTTCCATATCTTCAATATTTCTGAAAATAATTTCACTGTACAGGGAACAAACACCCACTCAAAATTTGAAATCTAACCCGCATTTAAGTCTTCTTTCAAGTTGTCTTTATATCGATATCTCACATACACCATCAGAATCGCTAAGTTGGCAACGTCCGTGCTTTCGTCCAGCTGTAATGAAAAATACTGTGAGGTTTTAATCTGATCTATCAGCTGATACTCCGTATCTTGAGCCAGATCTTCAAAACGCCGAGCTACAGTGTCATTAAAGAGAGGCACGTGGGCCACCTTTTTTTTGCCGCCGACTCGCCCAACAATTCTAGGCAGACATCGTTAATACATCCTGCGATGAGGATCTCACCAATTGTATATGTTTTTTTTAGCTTAAGCAATTCGAAATGCTATCTTGTACGAAGCTCGCAGAGCACAAATGGTTGTGTGTGATACATTAAACATTACTCTTTGGCAAGCTTTTTAATTCAGCCAGCTTCCTTTCAAAAATTTCTTTTGGCTTTGAGCTCACATCTTTATGCTTTGAATTTAACTGCCTAATGAGTTTCGAAGGCTTCATTGCGTCGTTAAATAGAACATTACCACAAATGACACATTAGGGTTTTGGCACATGATTATCCGCCGTAGCTACAAAACCGAACCGAATATAAGATGAATCGTATTTTCGAGTGAAGCCAGTACGAAGTCTTTTCGATGATGATTCTTTACTTTCATTTACCACTTCAGTTTCCGATTCGGATCAAATTTAATTTGTTTGTTGCTCATCATTAGTATTTTTTTCTTTTGAGAAACATATCAATTGAGACTTGCTTCGCCATCAATAATGCACATAAAAAAGATATTGTTTTTTTTTTTTTTTTTATAGTAGCAGACTATAATTGCCATTGTCGTAAATGAGCTATCATCTTATTTAGTTTAGATCGGAATATAGAGTTATAGAATGCAGACGATCATAATGGTATTTATTTAGTAACAAATGCATTATCTTTATTTACCTAATTAGAAGTAATCAAAAAAGGTTTACAAAAAAAGCTTAATGGTCATCGAAGAGTTCGAAGGCAGATATGTTTGTTCTGGATGCAGTCAGTTTTGCTACTAAAACGTTCCAAAAACATTGATTTCCTCTGTAAATGAGGCTATACCACGGATGGTGGAAAATGTGGATGTGCAATGACGCCACTTCCGAGACCATTAAAATGGTGGATAGCAACGGTTCCTGTTGTAAATAAATGACGTCGGCAGATGTATCTAACACCTTCACTCGCTCAGACGATGGCGAAACGCATTATAATCGTACAATGAAAATCACGTATGTTCTGCATCTTATGACAATGAGAAAATTATAATGTTCATCTTTCTCACTTTTCGTCACATATGAAACAAAAGAAACGCACGTCGTCAACAAACACTTTAGTGACATTTTAAAATATGGTTTGGTATTGAATTGATTACATCTGGACAGCTGAATAAGACCTGGAAAATGTTTTTCAACGATACCTCATTGAAGTCTGTGTGTTGATTCTGAGCCGAGATATCCAGATTTGTGTGTAAAATTATGTCATAATTGGAACAAAGAGGAAAATACTGATTTATTTGATTTTGACTTGCTGCCCAGAGACAACAATTGTTTACAACGTGTTTAAAACTACTACAACTTCTTTGATTTTGAGAACACCCCTTAGCAACTATATGTGTTCGCGTTCAGAACAGTGAGGCCTAACTGCCTAGGTAGAAAATGTTTGATGTTATGCTTGCTTGCTTGTGTTCGTTGGCTTGAGCTCCAACGCAAAGTCCTGTATGTCGGATGAAGGCATCTTGTTGTCCAACATCAGTGTGATGTCATTAAAATGTAAAATGGCCGCTAAATAATTATTTCATAATTATGAAACTTAGCTAACGAACCTTGAAATGCCAAGTATAAAATATTTTCCCTTCAATTTGATAAAACAAATTAAAAAGGACATGTTGTGATGTTGTAAATGTGTTTTGTTACTAATTAAATTCAATTCGTCGACCGGGCCGGCTTTTAGTATCGGTCTCAGCTGTTTACTATTTTTAACCTTTCGATTGAACCAATGATTCGCTTCTCCTTAAAAATAAATACTCCTTGGGCTACACGGCTGCAGGCTCAATTTATTTTAAAATTAAACCACCATAAAAAACGGTTCGGATATCATGTTTTGAGAAAAGGACAATCTAGTTTTTAAAAAGTTCTAAACAATCCCCAAAGGAGAAAATATTTGACTTTTTTCTGACTTTCTTCAACTCACGTTGCGGACCGGCAAAGAAGGGCTCGAGGACCGGCATCGGTCCGCGGACCACCACGTTGGGAAGCACCGCTGTAAAGGATATGCAGCTAACTATTTTGTTAACTGGGGCGAAGGGGTTACGAATGCCTCTAAGAGCTTTCATGCTGATGGTACAGGGGCAGCCCGACTGAACGTCAGTCTGTGTTTTCCTCTACCCGTTCAGTATCGTCTAGACCATCTGATCTCTCTCTCCCCCCCCCCTCTCTCTCTCTCTCTCTCTCTCTCTCTCTGTCTCTGTCTCTCTCACACCCCTCCCCCACACAAATGCCGCTGAATCAGCCTCTCACGACTTGGGTCCGATGTTTAGCCGTAGTTTACACTCGATGCCAGAGAGCTTCAGAACATCAAGTTTGTCATAATCTAGATCTCGGCAAAGAAGCCCCTAATACCCATACTTCAACCCCATTAACCCAATACCGGGCACGACAGCGACGTTGAAAGTGACTCCGCTGGTAATGTCATGAGCAAGACAGGACGTGAGTTCGAGGCCTGGGCTCACCGCTTGCCAAAGTGAGGGAAAGATTGGCCACCTATTTCTCAAGGCTCTCGACCTACACAGTGTGATGGCTTTATTACACCACAGACCCATACCATGAAACTGATTTGGGACAATTTATCATTATTCTATAACCAACACGTCTCATTATTCTATACCCAACAAGTCTCATTATTTTATACCCAACACGTCTGATTATTCTATACCCAACACGTCTCATTATTCTATACCCAACACGTCTCATTATTCTATACCTGACACGTCTCATTATTCTATACCCAACACGTCTCATTATTCTATACCCAACACGTCTCATGGGGTAAAAAGGGTCCTTAACTGTTTGTTTATAGCTAAGAGATCGTGTTTCCATGCTATCTGGGATCTGTTTAGGGGATACGACTAAACATACACTATCTTTTCGTTGAAAGAATGATCTGGTTAGCACCAGGCCAGTCGTCATACCTCTCAGAATACTTTGCCGTATCCATGGTCCACGTGCTGAGTCTGGTTGGACAACAGAGATATTCCTGACTCGACGGTGGATTTGATCTTAGTACCAACCGTTAGGTAGGATAGTACACTAGCTACTGCGTCATAAAGGATACACTTTACGTGAGGTGTTTGAAGTAAATAACTAAGTATTTTGTGCATTAACAGAAAAATACCACCAATATTTGCCCAAATAAACGTCAACCCAAGCAGGACGCAAGGTGGTAGCTTCAACGCGAAACTAAGCATTCTCTTTACGAACAGAATGTTTGTTGATGTTTTGTCATGTGGGAGAGTGGGGATGTGGTTGTTAGACTATGGGGATGTGGTTGTTAGACTACAGGGATGTGGTTGTTAGACTATGGGGATGGGGTTGTTAGACTATGGGGATGTGGTTGTTAGACTATAGGGATGTAGTTGTTAGGCTATGGGGATGTAGTTGTTAAACTATGGGGATTTAGTTGTTAGACTATGAGGATGTAATTGTTAGATTATAGGGATGTAGCTGTTAGAGAATGAGGAAGCAGTTGATAGACTATGGAGATGTAGCTGTTAGACCATGGGGATGTAGTTGTTAGAATATGAGGATATAGTTGTTAGAATATAAAAAGATATTTGAGAAGTTGTTGAGAATGGCTTTATATAATAAGAAGATAGTAAATACATGAAACAAGTGTTTATCTGACAAAATTAATATGTCACTTAAACTAAATACTCTTTACATATAATGTTTACTAAAGACAATAAATAAACTATGTTAACAAGCAGAACAGTTGAAAGGTTAACAAACAAGTTGAAAAATAAAATATAGGCAAGACAGACATGCACACAAACAACGTGATACAGATGAGCAATACAAGAGATCAACACAATAAAAATGTTTAAATTAAATGCAGTAAATTACTACTTACTGGTTTGAATTCTTTATACCTAAGTAAAGTGAGCATTGAATTATGGATAGTTGTTACTTGGTGCAAACGATTACTACATTCTAAAGATGGACGTGAAGATATGCATAATCTGTGACATGAAGCAAGGAGTCTGTGTACAACTGACACCTGTTATATTTAAGTACAATATTTATCCGTATTTTTATTTCTTTTTTATTTCTTAAATTGACTTCTAAATAGGAAATCGGACCGGGGTTTTCTCGTTTATCAGGTGTCCTCAAATTGTCAGCCATCATGTCAGTCTACATTTATTATTTAAGTAATTTGAATCAATATGTTGTTAATGTAAATTTAATTTACGGTCATGTTACACACAAAAAACATGCATTTAACTTGAGGCAATTCTTGGAAAACACTCGGAATCCTGCAAATGTTAGCAATCATTTTGTTACTGACATTTAAGTAAAATTTTATTGCCATTTCCACATTCAATCAATGTCTTTATTTTGTCGTTATCGTGCGTTTTAGAACAACATCCCATATCGCACATTGTTCAAAGTGTTTAATGACATCATACACGGTGTAAAAATAATAAAAATCTATTCTGCCAAGGATATATCGCGCAAAAAAAGACGCAGTTTTAGGTCAAGATCGAAAACCTCAAATTCCCGCCAATCTTAACGTCAAATATGGAACATGAATCATTGTTTACATGGATATAGGTAATAGAAATATATTTATGTACAGATGATGTTGGCCTATGTAGTCACAATGAAAGTAGTGACTGGATGGGGCAGCACCGTCTTTACATGAAAGAGCCGCAGACGTTTCGTAAACAATAAGATCCACGGACAGGCCATGGGTACCGCCATGTGGGTATCTTATGTAGGGAATATAACGATGGGTATCTGCCACTGCAGAATGTTGTTTTAATCATGATGATCCTTTGAACAATCATGGGTTTATTTGAAGTTTATTTATATTTAATTACAAAAGATAGCGAAAAGATGACACGAATAACCACATGGGTTTGGTGTGAAATTTCATTTACTTGTGCTTGCATATACATGTGGGTGGGCTGTGCAGTGATTACACGTTATGATGACAAAGGCATGAATGCTGTCGGATAAGGTTTCCGTGCCAATTCTCGTAGTCCGTTACGTGATGTAAATGATGCCACCTATCACTCCATGCACTCAGACCTACAACATTTAATGGTCCTAACACTTTACATACCCACAATCTGTTTCAACTACAGGAATTGGTATTATGTTTTTAGAGTGTTTTTACAATATCATAGTTTGATGGCGAAATGGCATTCATAAATGTTGCTCTGGATGTCTTGTTCATGTACACTTAATATTTTTATAGTCGTGATAACAATCTCACACAATTCGGATATTGCTGGCTGCTTGATATTGCTGTCAGCAGCCGAAGAAAACATGATCACTAGAGCAAGGAGCTTTAGTACATGTGATATTGTGTATATGTTCCTCATTATCATTTTAAAGTAATTGTAAGTACCCTTCAGCATGCTCTCATTAACGTTAGATGGCTTTTATTGTGTATACAAGTACATATTTCTGTTCTCTTTAGTATTATATCATATGTAAGAATTTGTAGACTATTTTCCGAATATTTATGTAATGTTATGATCATTTTTAGCTATTTTGATATGTTCATGCATTTTGTTCATGTGAAACAAAATTTTGTGAACATTACATATCAAGTTTAAATGATTTTCTGACCTTGTAAGATATGGTGCTTTCTACAACCTTTTAGTACAACTGGGTAGATGTTAGTTAGCGATGTGTACGAAGTTGGTGTTGTTGCTGAGAAGCGGTTTCACGTGCAACATCACTGCAGCGCATCATAATACAACAAAATCCTGTATCATGGATCCTGCACAATTGAAATAACAGTCTCTTAAAAGCCTCATTGAGAAGTAATATGTATATGGTGCTAGTCACATATTCTTTACAGACCAGCTGGCTTAGGATGGGTGATTTGATCAATATCACACCGACCGCCATTCTCTGGTACCCATTTTAGCCTCGGACACTTGGAAACCCAGGTCAATTAAAAAAAAGAAGTCTGTGTCCACAGTGAATGGAACATGTAACCGCTGTACCTGCAGGCAACAGTCCTACCAACAGCGCTACCGCGGTTTCTCCAGCAACATCTACTCTTCCAGACATCTTGATCGTCAATGTCAAGTAAATCGTTCCTGCTGCCCGCGGACCTTTGTGAGACGATGATGTTTGCCGATATTCTTTTGCATTAACCCTATAACCAGCTCTTAAGGTCGTATTTAGAGCATAGACCAATTTCCAAACCCCAGTGAAACAAAGGAGTACAATTATATGCTTGCTTGTTACCTAACTGCTTTAAATAGATTAAGATGTCGTATTGTCGACAAGAAGATATGGATTGTCATTGATGTAACCACAGATGTGAACGAAACTACACAACTAATACCCTCGTTTGGTTTGTACGAAGAAAGTAATTAAATAATATCAATTTTATTACACAGTGTATGGCAGAGCAAGCGCAAAGGAAATCTTTTTTTCAAGACAAACTGGCGCCTAAACAATACCCCATGTTGGGTTCGTGATGATCGAGCAGTTTACCCGGGTTCAATCACGTTTACCCGGGTTCGAAACACAGCGGTGCTGGTGTTTTCGAAAAAAGATATAGGTGCTGGTCGTTCAGAAAGCAATGGCAAACTACTGAACGTAACACTTGCCCAGGAATCACGAACAGCCAAAATGCTGGCATTGACTACTACGTCCTGTGAAGGACATGCAACTATACTGGCGCATTTCCAGGAAATAAATGAGACTGCGACTAATGCGCGATACAGTGACATGTTAGTGAGCAAATTAAAGCCCACAGTACGATTGAAACCCAGGGGACTTCTCTCAAAATGAGTATTGTTGATGCTCGACATTACCAGTCTACATACGGTTGGGCATACAATGGGTACAATACGTGCTCTGATATCTGAGGTTTAGAAGCACACAGCTTACAGTCGAGACTTGGCTCCATTGGATGTTCACTTGTTTGGACCATTGAAAGAACATTTGTGGGATCAATGTTTTGCAGATGACAACGGGGTAATGAAGGTGGTACAAAATTAAGGTTTAAAGTCACGCCCAAAAACCTTTCAATAGAAGATATCACCAAGCTAGTGGACAGGTGAGTCAAGTGTGTTTCCAGGCAGGGAGACTTGGGAAATAATATACAACAAATTTATGGTTCACACTTTTGTAAAAGAAGTTATTTGTAAAATTCGATAATTAATGACTTAACCTGATATCTTGTAACACCCGCCTCTCTTAATACATCTTGGTTTGTTTCTATCTCTTGTCACAATATTTTGAACACTTCTGTCAAAAACCACCGCTGCCTCCAGTTTTTTTTCAGGCAACACAAAGTGTTTCAGCAATCAAATTGTTATTACATGTTATATGTCTGTTTATTAGGTGGTACCTTATTATTGGAGAATCTCTGAATATGACGATTCTTGCCCTGTTCTCTGTTTATCTCTGAGAAACTTCACATGCACGAAAAACAATATCTGCCTGTAAACTATAATTTCTAGGATTTGAATTCAGAGATGTTTCAGTGTTTATACTGAAGTCTATGCATAATGTATGCATGCATTGATTAATTTTGTTTCATATGTATATTAGCCGACTGTTTAAGGATCGTCACAGCAAACAGGATAAGCACAGTGTATCTGCTCAATGTCGTAATGACCGGAATTATGATTTTGGTGTAGTATACTCTAAGCGAGTTACTTTGATTTATTATGTTATTTGTCACGAGATCATGCAGTTTACCTGCCTGTTATCTATAATAATAATATTCACTGCTTTAGTCTTGTTACGTCTTTCTTGTACTTGAGGTTAAGCACAAATATGTATTCATCAGTACAATGAAATATTAGAGTGTCAGGACTGAAACATGTAATAATGTTCCCTGCTTAAGTGGCGGGGAAACATCTTGTTACACACACAGCTGAGAGTGAGAGTAAGCATGCAAGTATAGGGCCCTAAACATGCGTAATGAACAGGCGGTTCTAGACCCATAATGTTATACACCAATCCTAGAAGCAAGAACTGGAACAGAAATGGATGGTCACTAGCTGTCTCATAGTAAAAGCCTTAATAATCCGGAGAGAATAAACTATTACTTCGCCTGCGTGAATGATACACATTTTCGAAAAGATGCACGGGAAGATATTTTACTACATCTTTAGAAGCGAAAGGAAATCGTGCCATTGATTCAGACAGCTATGTGATTGTTTATTATACATTGTAAAGAAAAATAAACATTTGTATAGACCACTCGACGCTTGAGGGGTGATGTGGTCAAAATAAAGCCGGTCGTCTTTACTTCCCAATACATTTTATGGTACCCATTTTAATCTGGGTCATCCTGGAAGCCCACGTAAATTTTAAAACACCACCGTTATATGAATTTATTTGCATGTACACTTGGCCGGCAGACATGTTTGAGGCATCCTGACAGGTACAGCCACAATGAATAAACTATGTTATTGAGTAGGATAAATGCGATTCTTGGCTTATTTCTATGGTGTGAGACTGATAAGGAGGATAGCAATGTCCTCGAAAGCCAGATCATGTTTTCATTGCCACTAATACGCCAGAATATTCGTTTAAGTTTGCTTATAACGGATTTCTGGGTAAAAATGACAACAAAAATGTGACGTACAGTTACTAGTAGTTGCTATGAATTAAACATTTACTTATGAGTGAGATCAATAATAACACAAATATCCGTTGAAATTCATCACAGAAGTTGAAGGTCGGTTGTAATGCGTTCGCCACATCTTCTGTCTTCGGTCTTCAAGTTGTACCCATGTGTATATTTTCCAGTACATCACTTGGTCTTTTCTACACATATGTGATTTTTAAAATTTTTTTTTAAATTTTGCGCTCACCTGCTTTGAACTCAAGCGTAGTTTCCCCCCCCCCCCCCCCCACACACACACACTATTTATAGTGTTGGACTGAATTTTGCGTGTAGATGTAATACTGTCTTCCATTCCACCACTTGGAAAGGACCGCCAATACTGACAGCAGAAACAGAAGAAACACACGAATAAAGGTGCATCCTCGTGGCTAGAGACCATTACAAACGAACAAATTAAAGCGGTTGGTGAATTGAGTATAGAAATGATAACTAAATTGTTGAATGGCATCTACAGTATGTACCTGATGAGCTCTGGTAATTGTCATAGATCTACCGAAGATATATGGTGCAATTGATTGTTGAGAGCATCGCACATTTAGTTTAATGAACCAGGGGACTAAACGAGTAATGATAATTATAATGAGAAGAATAAGAAATAAAACATAAACCATAATTGGGGGTGAGCAATGTGGATGTTTGGAAGGTAAAGGCACCAACGACGCCATACACATCTTGAGAACATTAACAGAAAGAATCATGGAAATGAAAAGGCATATAAATTTGTGTTTTATTGACTACACTAAAAGATTTGATAAATCAAATCAAATCAAATCAAATCAACTTTATTTTAAAAGGGTCACAAATTGGGCACGCAGGCCCGCCTTACATTCGGCCCTTCCAATCACTAATCTTTCGTCCATCAGGAGCATTATACATTCACATAGGAAGAAAAAAAAACATTGTGAAATGAATGTTGTAAACATAAACAAGGCAAATTACCATGTTATAAGGCCCATCTCCCACCTATCCACACCCCCCCCACTCACCCACACACACACACCCAGGGACACATAATACCCCACCCACCGACACAGCCCTCTCCCACACATCCCCCACCCACACACACTGCCCTCACCTGTTCCCCCAACCCAAATACACTCGCCACCAACACAAACACCCCCCACCAAACCAAATCAAATCAAATCAAATCAAATCAACTTTATTAGGGTTACAAATTGGGCGCGCAGGCCCGTCTTACATTCGGCCCTTCCAATCACTCGTCTTTCATTCATCAAGAGCATTATACATTTACATAGGAAGAAAAATAAACATTGTGAAATGAATGTTGTAAACATAAACAAAGCAAATTACCATGTTATGAAGCCCATCTCCCACCTACCCATATATCACCCCACCCACACACACACGCCCACCTACCCACACACACGCACACCATGGGACACATACATACCCCACCAACCGACCCATCCCCCTTCCGCACATCCCCCACCCACACACTCTCCCCTCACCTGTTCCCCCAACCAAAACACACTCGCCACCCACAAACATTCCCCCACCAACCCACACATCCCACGCCCACCCACATACACATCCTAACCCACACATCCTCTCCCCATCCACACCTCAAACCACCCATCCCCCAGCCACATCTCCATTGACCACATATTCACCACCCACGCACACAATCCCCCACCAACCCACACATCGCACATCCACTCACACATCCCCAAACCATACACACACATCCCCACCAACTGACATCTCCCTACCCCCCCCCCCCCCACACACACACATCTCCCTAACCACCCATACATCCCCAATCCACTCACACACACACCCCACCACCCACACATACATCCTCCACCCACCCATACATGCCTTAACCCAATCCCCCACTACACAATCCCCCACCCGCACATCACATACATCCCCTACCACGCAATATTCCCAACCCACGCACCACACACACACATATCCCTCACCAACACATCCCACACCCACATACCACCACACATCCCCACCTACACACCACACACATATCCCCCACCCACATACCGCACAATATTCCCACCCACACCCACACAGATACCCTTACCCATCCACCCCACATACCCCCACCCACACACCACAAAAATCCCCCATCCACACACACATACCTCACCCACACAATATCCCTAACCAACACACCACACACCTCTCCCCACCCACACACGCATTCCCTACCCGTCCACCAACACACACTCACTCACGCACACATCCTCCACTAAGCACCCACACACCCCACCCACCCACCCCCAACCAAACATCTCTCGATCACAATACCCCTACCCACACACATCCTTCACCCACTCACGCATCCCACCCCGACACATACCTCACCCACCTACACATCCCTAAGCCACTCACACACCCCCACCCACACATTCCCCATCCACGCACACATCTCCCACCCACACACCCCCACATACTTCCCCCAACCACCCCACCCATACACACATTCCCCGCACCCATCACACACATCCCCCACACCACACACTATCCCCCACCCACACACATATCCTCACCCATACCACCACACCCCCACCCACACACCATGCACACATCCCCCACCAACACACCGCACACATATCTCAAACCCACACACCATACACTTCTCCCCACCCGCCCTTGCATCCCCAATCCACCCAACACAATCCCCTACCCACACAACCCCGCCACCCACACATACTTCCTCAAACCACCCACACATCACCACCCACATAAACACACACACCCCACACCCGTCCCATACACATATCCTCCACCCATACACACATCCCCCACACCCATTCCCACACCCCTACTTTCACCCCCACACATCCATCCACACATCCCACCAACACCCACAAATATCACTACCCACAAAAACCCACACACCCCAACCC
This sequence comes from Cepaea nemoralis, assembly GCA_014155875.1. Lineage (NCBI taxonomy): Eukaryota > Metazoa > Mollusca > Gastropoda > Stylommatophora > Helicidae > Cepaea > Cepaea nemoralis. The sequence continues at coordinate 156,791 of JACEFZ010024840.1, forward strand.
ATCCAAACGCATACCCCCACCCACACATCCCCCACCCACACATATCCCCACACTCATACACATCCTCCACACACAATCACACCTCCTCACATCTAGACACATACAACATGTCTCACGTGGGCATTGAAACTAGTATGAACAAACTCCCACACTTTACTCACACACATACACTGACAATTGTCTGAGCATTCTCATAAAAATGTTAAACATGGAGAAAAATGTGTACATAAACAGTGTGTGACGTAAAAATAGTGATGCTCCCACACACAGAGATACACACAGAGAAGGCACACACACACACACACACACACACATTCACTCTCACGCTCACTCATTCTGTCTCTCATTCACACTCACTGACTCTCTCACTCAAACTACAGTAATGTACATAAGTTCATATTATACATGATAAAATCAAATGGTATTTAACTGATAATATGACAGATGAGAATACACAAACATATGGATTCGCGTGTTACATAACATGCGTGTTACATGACATGCATCTGCTCAGCTCTCTCTCTCTCTCTCTCTCTCTCTCTCTCTCTCTCTCTCTCTCTCTCTCTCTCTCTCTCTCTCTCTCTGTATTCTTTCATATACACACACTCACACGCATGCGCGCGCTCACACACACACACACACACTAACACATCAACTCTCGAACTGTCTCACTCTCTCACACACAATCCTTCACACACACACTCACTCTCTCAATCACACTCTCTCACACATATACATACGCATGAACGCATGCATGCACGCACACACTCCCTCACTCACTCTCACACATACACGTACGAATGCATGCACTGACACATTCCCCTACCATTTCTCGCTCAATCACTCTCTCCACACACACGCACGCACGTGCGCACACACACATTCACTCTCTCACTCTCTCTGACACCCACTTTCTCTCTCTCTCTCTCTCTCTCTCTCTCTCTCTCTCTCTCTCTCTCTCTCTCTCTCTCTCTCTCTCTCTCTCTCTCTCTCTCTCTCTCGCTCCCACACGCACACACATATATAGTGAACAATTATAGTTAAACAATTATAATGAACGATTATAATGAACAATTATAATGAACAATTATACCAGTAAATGAATTATGGTGGCATATAGTCGGTACGGATTAAGTATTGAAAGAGTTTTCGGTTAAATGTGTAGGGACTCATTGGAGTTTTCAGATCTGGAGGCAGATCATTCCATAAGTGCGCACCAGAATAGGCGAAACATGTTTTGTATAGGTCCAATCTAGGCTTTGAGACATGTAACAAATTTAGGCGCTTGCTGTTCATTGCATTAGATTGAATCAGCGGCAGAAGATACTCTGGGGTATTTTGAGATATAATTTTGTTCACTAATTTGGCTTTGTTGAAAAGGAAGCGCTTTTGAAGTGGTAGAAGTCTTAGATGACTGTACAAATTATTACTTTCAACGTGCTTTATGCCAGAAACCAGACGAATAGCGCGGTTTTGTAGAGAACATAGTCGTTTTAAATTAGATTTAGGGCAACCATCCCAAACTGTGGAACAGTAATCGAGATGTGATTGGATATAGCATGTATAGAATATTTTTCGTGTGCTTTCGTCCAGGAAGTGCTGAATTTTAGCAAGTTGGTAAACTTTTTGTGCTATTTTCTTGGTAAGAACGTGAACATGAGAGCTCCAGCTCAAATGGCTGTCAATTAAAAGACCTAGTGTTTTATGTTCATTCACATTAACTATAGGTAACGTGCCCATGCGGAGTTCGAGCGGTGATCCAGTTATGGCTAGTGTCTGTAGTTTTTGTCTGGTCGTTATTAGCATGGATTTGGTTTTGTCGATGTTAATTTGCATACGGTTTTCATTGCTCCATCTAATAAGATTATCGAGTTCCTTTTGTAAAGAATTCTCTAATTCACTACGGTTTTCTTGACTAGTATATATAGTACAGTCGTCTGCAAATAGATCACAAGTTGTATTGATATATAAAGGAAGATCATTAATATAAACTGCAAAAAGCAGCGGACCTAGTATTGAGCCCTGAGGCACACCAATATTAAGCTGTGTGGGTCTTGATAGACAGTTGTTGAAGGAAACGACTTGTTGTCTGTCGGATAGAAATGACGTAATTATGTTCACCATGTTGGTGCTTATCTTCATTTGTTTTAGTTTTCTAATTAAAATATCGTGATCTACCATATCAAAAGCTTTTTTAAAGTCTACAAACACCGCTCCACAAATTCTACCGTTGTTGATGTTTAAGTGCCAGTTATCGGTCATTTTTGTTAGAGCACTATGGCAAGAATATTTAGGTCGAAACCCAGATTGACTGTTAATTATTAGATCGTTGTTAATTAAATGGTGTAACGTTATTTTATGAATGTGTTTTTCTAGTGGTTTTGATAGCGACGATAGTAAGGAAATAGGTCTATAATTACCCAAAACGCTATTATCGATTGAGCCATTTTTAATTAGCGGAAACACTTTAGCAATTTTAAATGCAGATGGAAAGTAGTTTTTGGCCAGGCACTGGTTATATATGAACGTTAAGGACTCACTAATGACTGGTGCAGCACAACGAAGAATTCTATTACTGATACCATCTAGGCCGTGTGAGTTTGTTGATTTGAGGTTTAAGAGATATTTATAAACGTCTGCAACAGACATTAAAGGAATCTCAGCGGGAATATTTCTGGTGCACTTCTCCTCACAGAATGATGCCAGTGAACTTAAATTACACGATGAGTCTGGTATTGAAGACTTTAGATTCTCTATTTCTGATTGAAAGAACCAACTGAATTCATCGCATGTTATAGAATTTGGTATTGCTGATTCTGTAGGGCGTTTCTTATTGGTTAGCAAGTTAATAGCCTTCCATATATTTGTACTGTTTGAATTATCTACAATCAAATTTTTAAAATGGTCTTTTTTTATCCTACGAATTTCATATTTAACTTTATTCCTTAGTCTGCGGTAATTGATGAAGTCTTTATTTTTGTGTGCTGTATCTCGCTCTCTCATAATTTCCAGAACTTCACTAGTGACCCATGGGGATTTATGTTGATTTTTGACTCGAACTTCTTTGATTGGCACGTGTTTATCGAACACATTGTAGACTGTCTTCGTCCAGAAAGCTAATGCATCGTCCGGGTCAGGAAGTTGGTAAACGTGATCAAGGGCTGCTTTTCTTAAGTCTTGCAAAAATAAATCTTGGTTGAATGCTTTAAAATTTCTAAATTTGATACTTACATGTTTATGTTTAAGAGATTTGAACCCAATTCTTGACCATGTACAACATACAGGGTAATGGTCACTAACTGTACTATCATGAACATAACATTCAATAATATTATCTGGACAAGTAACATATATATGATCAATTATAGTTGAGGATGTGTCAGTAACCCTTGTGGGACGGTTTACTAGTTGTTTGAAATTGTAAGAAAGAATGATATCGTCCCATGTCTGGTTGGATTTACTAATATCTATGTTGAAGTCCCCTAGTATCATAACTTCTCTACCTGCTGTAAACACTCTATCCATCATTGTAGTGAAGCAGTCATACCAATTGTACCCGGCACAAGGATTCCTATATAGGTATCCAATGAGAAACGGTTGTTGGCGGGCTGGCTTCACCTCTAACCAAACACATTCTATCCCTACTGTCTCGAGATCACTTCTACGGGAACAGTTGAGGGAATTGGAAATGTATACAGCAATACCTGTCTCTAATTTTTGATTTGCATCTTTCCGAATTACTTTAAACCCCTTAAGTGAGATTTCGGAGTCGGTTATTTTGTCGTTAAGACGACTTTCTGTGATGCCAAACACATGGAACTGTTTGGACAGTATTACCGAGAGCTCAGGTAATTTGTTGAGCAGATGAAAGATGTTGAGATGGCCTATATAAAGACCATTTTTGTTGAGCCACTGATCGTGATTGGCGAACATTACAAACTAAAGGGAAGATGTCGCTTGTGGTATACAAATTGCAGGGATTTTGAAACTTTATTTAGAAATAGTTAAGGCTGTTAGAGGGAGCAGGAAAATGTCTTTGCTGGAGTGGCATCATGAATGCTTGGTGCAGGGCTGCAGGATTTTATCGCATTAGCTGCTGAAGTTGACAGTTCCACTCATCGGGTTGTAGATTACCGTCCAGCAAGGGACTGCAATGAGTGTCACTGGAAGTGCCTACATTGGAAGCAGGCATCGGTGGCACAGCACCATTTTTTAACGGTGTCCCCTTTGACATCATAGAGGGAGACTGTTTTACGGGCAAGGTGGGAAACAAAGTATCGTAGTTAGCAACATTTGGATTGGAGCTTGGGTTGCTATTCACGACAATGTGTTCCTGGGGTACAGGCAAGGGTGGTGTGGGAAGAGAAGGAGTGTTTTCTGAACACAGTGAGATGGCTGTTGCTGGAGGTGAAGTTCGGTTTACTCCTATAACTGGTGCTGGTTGTTGTGCACGTTCGGGATATTTTATGTTCTTCGCCAGGAAGATACTTCCTAGCTTGGAACAATGTATTTGATCCCTGTATAGTTTTTTCTTAGGAGCTCCGACGGTGACGTAAAGTAAGGGGTGTTATTTATGAAATTCATGTTATTATTGTTACAAAATTTGTATAACGTTAGATTAGCAGCATCGGCAGTACGACGCTGGAACCCGTAACATGGTGGAATGATAGATGAAATAAACAAAGATGATTTTGGAAATCTATTGCGCAACAGCACCTCCAATGTAGCTAGTTGTGAGGTGCTGATGATTTTATTATCCATTATGTCATTAACACCAATATGGACTGTTGCTCTGCTAATTCGGTCGTTCACTTGGAATCTTCGCAGTGTAGCGGTCAGCCTGTCAATGTCAGCGCCTGATACAGGGTAGACTGAAGTTGATTCGCTGTCAGTAGATGACATGCGATCACTATAGATTCCCTTCAGCAGGGAGTCTCCAATCACGACATGTGTTGCACTGTGATCTATGGTTATTTCACGCTGCTGGCGTGTCTGCTTGGACTGTTGTTGCCACTGGTCACTGTCGTCTTTCTTTTGTTCTTGTTTATTATAGCCTGCTTGCGTTGGTTGTTGATATCCAGTAGTGGTAACGACTGAGCTCTGTGATTCCAAGTCTGCTGCTGGAGAGTCTACACTTAAGGCCTGGAACCTGTTGCTGACATGCACATCGATGGGGTAGATAGATGGTGTGCGTTCTACAGGTTTAGTAGTGGTATTGTTGCTTGTAGAAACTGTCTGTATGTCATTATGCGACGAACATTCACTGGTAACACACGCATCTACAACACATTGGATACTTTGTGTTTGTGCACTTTTATGGAATGACTGTGCACGCTTTAGTTTCAAGGAATGTATGGATGTTACATGACATGCGTGTTACATGACATGCGTCTGCTCAACTCTTTCTCTCTCTCTCTCTCTCTCTCTCTCTCTCTCTCTCTCTCTCTCTCTCTCTCTCTCTCTGTATTCTTTCATATACACACACTCACACGCATGCGCGCATGCACACACACTAACACATCCACTCGCCCACTGTTTCACTCTCTCTCTCGCTCTCTCTCGCTCTCTCTCGCTCTCTCTCTTTCTCTCACTCACTATTTCCCACATTCATTCACTCTCTCCATCTTCATTCAATTTATCTCAAACTCTCTTACTCTCTCTCTCACTCATACACCCTCACGCTATCACTCAATGTTTCACTCATTCTCTCTTACCCTAGCGCATTCACTCACTCACTCATTTACTCTCTCTCTCTCTCTCTCTCTCTCACTTGTACACACACATACACACACTCTAACACTCATTCACTTACTCACTCACACACACTCACTCTCTCACACATTCACCCACTTACTCACTCTCTCTCACACGATCCTTCACACACACACTCTCTCTCTCTCAATCACACTCTCTCACACATACACATACGCATGAACGCACGCACGCACACACTCCCTCACTCACTCTCACACATACATGTACGCATGCATGCACTGACACATTCCCTCACCATTTCTCGATCAATCACTCTCACCACACACACGCATTCACGTTCGCACACACATATTCACTCTCTCACTCTCTCTGACACCCACTTTCTCTCTCTCTCTCTCTCTCTCTCTCTCTCTCTCTCTCTCTCTCTCTCTCTTTCCCACACGCACACACATATATAGTGAACAATTATAGTTAAACAATTATAATGAACGATTATAATGAACAATTATACCAGTAAATGAATTATGGTGGCATATAGTCGGTATGGATTAAGTATTGCAAGAATTTTCGGTTAAATGTGTAGGGACTAATTGGAGATTTCAGATCTGGAGGAAGATTATTCCATAAGTGAGCACCAGAATAGGCGAAATGTTTTGTATAGGTCCAATCTAGGCTTTGGGACATGTAAAAAATTTAGGCGCTCGCTGTTCATTGCATTAGATTGAATCAACAGTAGAAGATACTCTGGGGTATTTTGAGATATAATTTTATTCACTAATTTGGCTTTGTTAAAAAGGAAGCGCTTTCGAAGTTGTAGAAGTCTTAGATGACTGTATAAATTATTACTTTCAACGTGCTTTATGCCAGAAACTAGACGTATAGCGCGGTTATTTAGAGAAAATAGTCGTTTTAAATTAAATTTAGGGCAACCATCCCAAACTGTGGAACAGTAATCGAGATGTGATTGAATATAGCATGTATAGAATATATTTCGTGTGCTTTCGTCCAGGAAGTGCTGGATTTTAGCAAGTTGGTAAACTTTTTGTGCTATTTTCTTGGTAAGGTGAAACGTGAATCAATAGTTATAATGTTGGAAGATTTAAACATCGATGATAAAGATTTGATAATAAGACAGAACATATATTGGCAATAAAGAGCGGTTATAAGCACTGACAACCAAACTGAAACTCTTCAACACATTAAACAAGGTATTAGACAATGTTGTGTACTATCACACAATCAGCTTGTACATCAAAATAATAGTGAGGTTCACATCAAGACAAGCTAGGAATAACAGTTGATCGGCAGTAATTCAAACAGCCTGCGTTATGCTGATGACATAGATTCTGGTCTCTGAAATAGATCGTGTGCCTTGTTATGTGGCGTTGGCGTTCATGTTCTTTCCCCAGATCTCAGGCTCCTGGCGTTCTTAGATCAATGCTAAAAGCATATGAAAAAATTAACCTGTTCTTCCAGGTCGACCCAGCCTAAACAGGTATCAAGGAAGGTATCTTCCAAGGTATCAGGAAGGTATCACTTCCAAGGTATCAAGGTATTTCTTCAAGGTATCAATGTATCAAGGTATCAATGTATCTCTTCCAAGGTATCAGGAAGGTATCTTCCAAAGTATCTTGGAAATTCTTGGGAAGTAACGATGATGTGTTATTGACTACATCATACCGCTGGTGCTGACTGGTCATTACAAATGTGGGTTTAGGGCCCCATATCCAACACGCCTTATGGTTTGTGAGAAAGTTATTTACCTGTTTTATTTATATGAAGACTAAATAATATTTCTGTGAATTGGACATTGTAGACTGCACTGACTAAATTATAGCAAAATCCTCATTATTTTCTTTTTCCCAGGGCTTTTACTATCAGTCTCCATTGGGGCAACATGATAATAAAGGAACAGAAGATTTAGCCTTTCACGTGAACGATGTTACTATTAACATAAATAGATAAATAGTTAATTCAGCGTTGTACATTATAACAGTTATAGTGTTTGATGGGTGTATCATAGATTATTCATGTTTACAACTTGTTTCGAATATGATATGGTAAACATTCCCGAGTATTGAATATTACTTGTTATATTCTTGTTCTGTTTTCATGAATCGTTTAATATCGAAACAACAGAACAAACAACTCTGAAGTTGATGTGACACATATGTAAATTATATAGAACGACTTACGTTATCACTTAGCAATAGAGTTTTGTGAACACTCCAAGATAGTTATTTTCCCTTCACCAACCGCTTGTCTTGGAGGGAAATTAGTTGAGATGTCAGAATGGGTGGATAATGTGCTACAGAAAGCCGAACGACCTGGATGTCTTTTTCAGGCTAGAAACGTAGGCCAGGTTACTCCTATTGTCATGAGATTTTGTTACAATAATAGCTTCAACGGGCTTGTAGAATCAGCGGAGAAAGAAGACCCTGTTGAGCTTGACTCTAGTCCGACTTTGTGAAGACACATGAAGGGTGTAGCATAGGTGGGAGCGCAAGCGCAATTGAAATACCACTACTTTTATCGTTTTATTTACTTATTCAGTCCATCGTGGAAGGATGGGAGACATTGCTCGCGATAGACAAGTAATGTCTCCTGCGGTAGCTTTGGTGGGCCTATTCCCGCTGGTCGCGGGGTCCGCTAAGTCAGGTGGAGAGTTTGACGATAGTGCACGCTTTACACAGGTCCGGACACTTGTGTTTGACAGATGTGCGAGCCCTTACGATCCGGGCACGTACGAGGCCCTCACCTGTGGGACTTGGCTGAACGCCTCTAAGCCGGGTCCCTTGGGTGTCAGGGTCTGGCCATCACTCGCCACCTGCTCGTGGTGGCGAGGTCCTGGAGGATTTGACGCTGTGCCGCCAGCGTCTGCAACCTATCTTGTGCCAGACGTATTGGTTACCCATTCCTCTGGAATACACAAGAATTAGGTCGAGAGAGAGGACGTGTCGTTTGGGCATCACACGTTTCTCTGAAGCTCTGCCCAGGCATTGTGATGGAATTTTGGCCACATTCCAACTCACATACTTTGGTCTGTCAAGACTGCAAGGTGCCAACAACAAAAAAATAGCTTCAAACTTTATAAACAAGAAGACTAACACACTTTTCTAGCCTAAAAATAAACAGACTGTGACAGAAAAATGCACTTCTTCTAAACACCGGGAAGGAAAATGTATTCCTAACATACTGTTCAACATCGTATTAATCCCCATAATAAACATGGTGATAACGTTAAAGCATGCACGTTTGCAAATTTTTTATGACATAATTGTATACTTTTCGAATCCTTTTAATCAATACGCATCTGTCCAATTATTACTGCCGCATAATGGCAATCAATCGTTCACGATCAGGAGGTGAAAGAGCAGCGTGGCTTCAGCTAAAGTATTCATTCAAGAGCCCCGATAGCGCAGTGGATGCTTGCTGATCCGGTTGTCATGTGTTCAAAGCCTAACCGAGCCGGATGTCTAAAATTGATCTGTGCTCAAGTTCGACCCAACCTAAAACAGGTACCAAGAAATATCACGGGAAATAATGACGGTGATCATGATAATTACCTCACTAGCCATCGAGAAACAAGTGTTCTATGAACATATTAGGATAGCACAAGAAAGCCACTTCACCTCAAGGCGGGTTGAAGGATCCTTTACTTTTATGCCAAAGCAATGTTTCACTTGTAGGTTTAGAGATGATAGTTGCGTCTTTTTAGGTGGCTGCAATCAATCCCAGCATGTATTGGATGTTTGTGATTTACAAGGCAATGTTAGTTCAGTAGTCTGTCATTGCTTTCTGAACGGCCGGTGCCTCATACCATCGAAATCAACGCAAAGCAGTCTGCTTCCAAATCGTCCACTGGTTATTTCAAGAGAGAGAGAGAGAGAGAGAGAGAGAGAGAGAGAGAGAGAAAGAGAGAGAGAGAGAGAGAGAGAGAGAGAGAGAGAGAGAGAGAATATAGTCATACTAACCAATTGGTGAATGTGCTAAGAGCTCTCTCACTGAAATGATACGTAAATGAAATAGAATATATGTTTTAAAATAAAATCACACACACACACATACACACACACACACATACACACACACACACACAACTAGAGAGCGAGACAGAGACAGAGATAAAAGGAAAGAGAGAGAGGGAAAGAGAGAGAGAGAGAGATAGATAGATAGATAGAGAGAGAGAGAGAGAGAGAGAGAGAGAGAGAGAGAGAGAGAGAGAGAGAGAGAGAAAGTTAGACAGATAAACGCACAGACAACATGTATATATGCACATCATAAGTTCATGAACCGACAGTAATTGTGTGTGTGCGTGCGTGCGTGTGTGTGTGTCTGTGTGTGTGTGTGTGTTTGTATGTGTTTCCGTGCGTATGTGGGGTAGGAAGTGTACACAGGTATGCTTATTTATAACATGACATGATTCATTTTATGGGTATCATATCGTTGTATATATCGATGCTCTTTAGAAACCTGTTGTGACCTTATACGCTGCGAATAGTTGAATCTCGTGTGTTTAGTTATGCCATACCCATTGCCTGCCGACGAGTCTATAAACTAGACAGCCACGAGTCCGGCACTTGATCAGCACCAACACGGTCCGCGACAGCAGCACACTGACCTATTCTTACTGCCAGTCAGAGACAGTGGCGCTGCGCTCGCTGATACGTTCATTTGTTGGGGCATTTTCCTTAAGGAATTGCTTGGACTTTTCAGGATTCTGTCTTGGATATCTGGACATTTTTCTTCAGGCATAGCAGGCCTACCAGATCGCGGAGCACCTTCCACATTTCCCATAGCTAAAACTTATTCAACAAGATTCTAACCGTAATGCGTTGAGTAGATTGTTTATCAGATAATGTTGCTATAAATCTCTGAGAAACCATCCGTGCATATCGACCACCATTTAGAAACACTTGTTCAACCATCTTAATTATTCCTTCCGTTGATAACATCATTCTGTTTGTAGTGCAAACAATTATTCCAGCAGACGACAGCCATATTGCATATTGCTTCATGATGGACTGTGGAGTACATTTTTTGATGACATCATGTACTTCATTTTTCAAATTTATTCTACATACAAAGTGTAGTGAGACTTTACAAACACCCGGTACTACACAAACACAAACTTAGCACAGGCCCGACAACACCACTCTCCTCGATGCTTGAATGCAACTGTAGACGACAAGCCATGGTCTAATGGGGATATATGTTATAATACAAACGTATTCTACTTACAACAGATACATAACCAAATATCCAGACATTCTTCTAGCGCATGTATTGTGAATGAATTCGCAGTATCTGATATTAAGAAAGTGATATCTGTTTTATTTATGAATATATATGTATATGTATATGTATAACGTACAGCACCCTGGTCATCCACAGCACCTGTATTCGTCTCCAGTCGTCTTGACTTGTTTTGACACTGGAATCAGATGGACTCAGGTTACAGAGTGAGGTCGACGGATTGCGCAACCCTTCCTCACTTAATAATCCAATTCATCGGAAGTCATTCTTCATCTAACTTCAAAGTTTGTCCAAATAGTGCGGCTATTTCATGATGGTATGCAGGCAAGAGTATAGGAAAATGGTGAACTGTCTGAGCCCTTTCCTGTCACCAATGGAGTGAAGAAAGGATTTGTCCTGGCACCAACACTGTTCAGCCTCATGTTTTCAGCTATGCTGACGAATGCCTTCGAGAACAACGACATTGGAATAGACATCAACTACCGCATGGATGGAGAGTTGTTCAATTTCAGAAGGCTGAACGCCAAAACCAAAACTAACAACGACACCGTCAGAGAACTGCTGTTTGCTGATGATTGCGCTCTATATGCCAACTCAGAGGCAGACATGCAACACAATGTTTCAGCTTTCTCATATGCATGTGCCGAACCATGGGCTCAATATCAACTTGGAGCAGACTGTAGTTATGTACCAGCCAGCTCCAGGGAATAATCACACCGCGCCGAATATCAAGGTGATCGGTAACAGACTAAGTGTTGTGGACAAATTCACCTATCGTAGCAGCACCGTGTCACAAGCTGCCACAATTGATGACGAAGTGAATGCTAGAATCTCCAAGGCCAGCAGGCGGCCTTTGGCAGACTGTACACGAATGTGTGGGACAGAAATGGAATAAGCCTGCAAACTAAGCTGAAAGTCTATAAAGCAGATGTATTATCCACACTGCTATAAGCTTGTGAAACATAGACTGTTTATCAGCGACATGCTAGGAAATTAAACCACTTCAACACAGTCTGCCTTAGGAAGCTATTGAAGATTAAATGGCAAGACAAGATCTCAGACACTGAAGTTCTAGAAAGTGCATCCATGTCCAGTATCCACACTCTACTAATGAAAAATAACTCGTATGCCAGATCACAGGCTCCTTAAACAATTTTTTTTTTTTTTTTGGACGGCGAGCTATGTTGTGGTAAACGCTCCCAAGGCGGCCAAGGGAACGCTTTAAAGCCACTCTGAAAATCTCACTGAAAGTTTTAGGTATTCATCTTGACACCTGGGAGACTGCTGCTAAAGATTGTAATTCGTAGTGTACATCATTACATAAGGGAGCAGTCACTTGTGAAGCAACCAGGCCCGCAAGAGCTATAAAGAAAAGGCTGAACAGAAAAACCACTGCATGAGATCCTCCTCCTGGAACGTCAAGCATTCTTTGCCCACATTGTCAAAGAACATTTCGAGCCAAAATAGGCACTATCAGCCATCTTAGAACTCACGGCTCCATACTTTCAACCCCACTGGATGATATGATTGGTCATCATCATTCTTAATGGACAAACAACATGTCGGATTGTAAATATAATGGTATCTCAGCGCAGACACTAATTTCCAGGTTTTATTACAGAACAATGAAGGTGACGCTATGATGGCTGGAGTGTAGTACACAATAACATGTTCCATTTGTGACAGACTCGAAAAGCATGATACATACAATAGTAACTGACAAATTCCGCCTGGAATGGCTTGCACCACTCCAGAAGGCGTATGTGAAGATCATCTTCCGTTTAGAGCATGTGGATGTGTGAGGAAATGAACAGGTTGGTGAGCTGGCTGATTGTCGCTACTTTGAGCTACGTTATGACAATACTGCTGCTATGAAGGCTCTCTTAGATCGAGAGGAAAGTGCAGCAAAACATAGGTCCCTCATGTGGAGAGGCTGAATCAGCAGGGTGGGAGCAACGGGTTCTGGGCCACATTCAACCCGCAGTGGAAAACGCATGGTGGACGTTCAATCATGCTGCCACTTGTATCATCAATCAAGGAACACTTCGGTGACTACTGAAGAAGGGGATGAAGCACGTGGGGAAATGTCCCGAGTGCAATGACGGTTCTCAGCTCTGGTTTCTATAAAGAGAGAATAACAAAGTATACATTACAAGAGACTCTAGTAAATTCCATTAGTTCAGATAGAATAGGAAGTCTATCATCGATCCTGCTTGAACAATGTTTTGTTGCTGCGTGCTTCCTTAAGATTGTTGCAGTTTCATCTCATCTCATCTATCTCATCATGTTCCTCTTGTACCTTGCAGTGTCGAGGTGAAGTATAAACACAGTGAGAGTGCCAGATTATGGGCTTCGTGTATCGATTCGAAGCTCATAAAGGAATAAAAGAATCAGATCAAATTTTGTTTCACACGTTTTATCGCCAAGCATTCTAGCAGCGATTTAAAGGGAAGGCTTGATTAGTTCTGCATCGGTGAACGGCTTCTTTTTTTCAGCCAACAGAAGCGCGACTTCGTACGACGCAACAACAGCACTCTTACTCTGTTCGATAGCCTTGGTGAAAAATGACTGCTGCCTGGTCAGAGAACTTTCTCTTTTAGCTATGAAATCTTTTCTTAACTCCGAATAGATCGAATATTGAGCATTTACATCTGAATATGTGGTCGTGAAGTTTCGTTCCAGATTAATTTTATTGTTGTTACAGAAACACAAAATTCGGCAGATTAAGCAAATTAGTGTACCTCTACGGCTAGGCATAAACATATATTTATCCATCCAATCTTCGTTGAATTCACGACAAGCAATGTCTTCACATTTTCGCTTTTTACCATTGTTTGATTTTAGATTTTCCACACTCATGTTTATAGGTTTTAACGGAAAATTTTTATTTGAAAACATCTAATTTCAGTACAATACTACCGACTCTGCTAAACAATTGTAACAGACGACAACATGGCGACTTGCGCTCTCTGATTGGTCGATAAGGCTGGGATATGGGAATTTTATAACGTTTCGTTGCGAACTAAACAGGCGCATTCGATAATATTTGAGCATAACAACCACGAGCAGAGTAAATTATCACACGCTGATGAGGCGCTCCGCGTGCATTTTTGAAATTATTAAAATATATTATATTAAATAACGAGGCCTCGCCTGTCACTTTCTGACAGCTGGCGAGCCATAAGTGGCCCGCGGGCCGTGGTTTGGGAACTTCTGATTTAGACAATCGGTGACTCTTGTTACTGATCTGCGAACTAGTATCCCTCAGTTTACTGTCTATAGCATATTGCTATAAGTTTGTTATTCTTTCTATTCACGTATACGATGCTAGGACTATGCTCTTTTCATACTGAAAAATGTGTATATGTCTCATTGTGTACGCACATAAGAGTATTAATAACTCATTCGTTATGCTATTATTAGAAATATCATTATATGCCTAATCCGAATTGGTTTTTTGTTTTCCGAACTTTGGTAAGGATGAATCTCATGTCCTTTTCAGGACCCATCCCCCACTGGTCCAAGCCTGACACCCAGCTCACGCCTGTGGCTCCTAGTAGCTGTCAGCATGCGACAGCGGCCACCCCCGGGCAACAGCTGTGAGAGGCTGGCTAAACCACACGCGGGTAGCCGATTTGGTGTCAAACCCAGCATGTGAAGGCAGGATCCGGCAGTCTGTGCGGAAGAGATCATTCCTGATTCAACGGACAAGACGGCGTTTACCTGCAAAGCGTTGTGGAACGTAATGAGCACGGCAAGGCACGTAGAGCACCCTGGTCATCCACTGCACCTGTATTCGTCTTGCCACTGGATTCAGATGGACTCAGGCGAGAAAGTGAGGTCGACGAATTGCGCATCTCTTCCTCACTTTAATCAAATTTATCGCGCTAGTCATTCTTCATCCAGCGTCATATATCACCTTCAAGCCGTGTGGCGATGGGCGAGAGGCAGGCGTGGGTACGCTGGCAGCCGTAGTCGCAGATCTGCACACAGGCGACTCAGGCCATATGGTCGTCTTCTACTGACCGGAGCAGCAGTGGGATTCGGCAGCCCCCTGAGCGACTGAGCAGCCCTCTATAGGAACACACTGCTTACCTCCATAACACGAAGAAGGGGCTAGAAAAGGTGCCCTTAACATTGTCTGCTCCATCACTACCTAACCAGCTAGCCGCGGTTGGTGGGTACCCTATACTGCGGTCGACATACAAATAAAGAAACAACGGGTAAAGCTAAAAGAACAAACCATATTCCCTTAACAATCGGAACTTGGAATGTACGCTTGTCAGGGTCTTAAACCTGGCTCGTTATACCTAACACATGTGAGACAGTACAAGTACAATGTGATTTGACTTGAGACACAACGACACGAAGTTTCAATGGATTTATTTACAGATCACATACAATACGATCTAGAGATGATCATTACAATACATAAGTTATAACAATACACTTACAGGCAACCCACAGCTTACAGTCTATCTCACAAGATGTACAAGCACTCGACTTTCGGGCACAGAACTACACAAAACCTTTCTCTCTCCATACGTCCAGTCGAGTCCGAGTCCCAGAGCTGTCTGGCTATTTCTCGCAACGCGCCTTCCCACCTGAAGTGGCTTCACGAGGCCTGCGTGCGTCCTGCTTTGTCCTTGCCTGACCGCTGGCTGTCTCGTCAGCCAGCAACCTCGCAGGCAGGTAACTAATACTCGCCTGGCGGGCGTAACGATGTTACGGCATCCCCGCTAGGGACTATTCGCCTGGCGGGCGTAACGATGTCCCTGCATCTCTGCTGGCAATACTTTAGACTCTGACATGCTCCCCCGGGGCTTCTTCATGAAAGATGTCATCTTTCATGTACACTCTATATACATGCCGGGTTAATATTTTAACCTTGTCAGAGTCGACCCTTCTGTTGTTATATACATTGGTATAGAAATACATAAAACTACACATCTTGGCATAGAAACATATAAGCAATGGAAGTTGTATTATAAGACATGCTGGTGTTCAACCTTTAACACTTGTCAAGTTTCATCCTCTCGATGGCTGATTACCTTAATTGCATTATTGACCCAGTCAGATCGGTAGTAACAGCTTCCCAAGCAACTACCTCGCAGCCTCTAAAAAAAAGTAATAATATGCTTTTTGAAACAAACAACGTCTGGCAAGACCGTAATACGGCTTTATATAAGCCGCATTCAACGCTTAAACTCTGACCCCATTTGGCCAGGAGCTCTTGTGTTGGTCTGCAATGTCGGTAACACTATACCATGCCCAGTAGATGGCTTCTTGGTGTGTTAACAATCTGGCAACAACATGGCTATTTATATACAATACATAATCGCATATATTTCAATTTACCGCCCTTGGTGTAATAATGTAATAACAATTAAATGAAAGGGACATAACTTCAAAAATTATCAAATATAATATCTTACAATAATTCTTTCTATTTCTCAGCGTCATAGCTTGATGTTTTTCCATACTAGCGAAAAAATGTCGATAGTATGAATAAATTAATCAAGATATGATTCTAAGATTACACTAAATGAAAAATATTAATACACAATTCGTGTATTCTAAATTGTTGATGCCTAAATAGTTTAAAAGTGTTATAACTTTTTAAGCTTTTGTTTGTCGTCTGCTAATTTTGAACTAAATTTCTAAATCATCCGGAAGTACACACGAACAGCTGATGTTGAAATTTGTAGAACACACTTGTTCCGGTCTGATGTAGTAAAACGGAGTGTAAATGTTCTGATCGTTCATGTGTTGGTTGTTTCACTGGAAAAACTTCTGGATTTCGATTGACTGCAGTGGTGTAGATGTCAATGTTCAGGTCACACTTTCACACACGGATTTAAAATATCACTGGATATGTTCCAAACGCAGATACCACTGATAAATTGGATAGTTCGCTTGCGGTAAGTTCAGAGCGAATGTGGCACTGTTCTTGTTTCGTAATATATATACAATTAATAAAGTTCACTTTCTACCACACACTACACAATTATTCACGACAATCACTACGTTAATAATAAAATAAGAAAACTATATATATTGGGAATAAACCCTATCACATCACATAGTAGACATACACAGCTTTCGTGAAAAAAAAACTTCACTGATGGATGGCTGTGTCGGTCTGAGTGTATTTAACACACTGCACTCAGACATTGGTGCTTACTGGGTCGGTCGGACAACGGGACAAAAGATCGGCAATCGTGTTGGTTCTGCCCGCGATATGTCGAACTTCAAAGCTGTAATCTTGAAGTTTAAGAGACCAGCGAGCTATCATTTGGTTGGAAGGTACACCCGAATTGATAAATCTCAATGGACTACTGTCAGACTCCACAATAAAATGACGTCCCAGGAGGAATCTGGACAATTTAGTTATACCCACCACTAGAGCTAGGGCTTCCAACTGTGGTGTTGACCAAGCACGTTCTCTCGGTTTTAATTTTCTGGAGACAAAGTACACAGGATGTAGGATGTTATCATGCTCCTGTAACAAGACTGCTCCAATTGCCACGGAGCTCGCGTCTGTGCGTAATCTGAAAGGGATTTGTAAATTGGGCAATTTTAGAATGGGATTGTTTAAGCTATTATCAGAAAAATAAGATAATACTTTCTGGAATGCAAATTTTAGGCATTCATTGTTTACAATTTTCTCAGGTTGATCTTTCGTTAGTAGGTTAGTAAATACTTCGGTCAGTTCAGCAAAATCTGGTATGAACTGCCTATAATAATTTATAAGTCCCAACAAACTTCTGACTTGCTTTTTCGTAGTCGGAAGTGAGAGTTTTAGTATCTTGGACACAATGTTATCGTCTGTCGTGACAAAGCCATTAGATATTTTGTACCCCAAGAAGGATATTTCCTGATAGGCTATGTCTACTTTTGCAGGCTTTACCGTCAGTCCGTGCTGTCTAATCCGTTCAAATGTCTGTTCTAATGTCTTTATGTGGTCTGTCATCGTCTTTGTGTGAACACAAATGTCGTCTATGTAACAGATAATGTTTGGTATGTCTACTAATAGAAGTCGTGTCATACGTACGAATGTAGCTGGGGCATTGACAAGCCCAAATGGAAGTTTGCACCATTCGTACAGTCCCCAAGGTGTGGCAAATGCTGTCAGATGTCTGCTCTGTTCGTCTACCGCTATTTGCCAGTAACCTTTAGTCATGTCTACCTTCGTAAAGAACCTAGAGTCTGTCAGTTCTGTCAGTAGATCTTCAGAGTTTGCCATTGGTTCTAGATCTAAAAGAGTTATCTTATTTAATTTCCTATAGTCGACACAGAGTCTTATCGTGTTGTCCTTTTTGCGTACTATGACCATTGGAGATGAGAAATGTGATTGGGATCGTCTAATGATGTTGTTTTTCTCTAAGCTAATGATCTCCTGATGTAAGTTTTCTTTGTAATGCAATGGAATGGTGTATGGTCTGCATTTTATGGGTGTATTTGACGTGAGTGTGATGTGATGTTGTACTAATTCTGTTTGTCCTGGGTTGTTGGAGAAGATGGTGGTGTACTGTTGTATGAGATGTTTGCAACTGTCTGTTTCTGCTTGAGTTAACTTTGGGTTGATTTTAATTTCCTTCAAGCAGTTTGTCGTGTCTAATGCAGGTGTTGGAATTTCGTCACTAACCTCGTCATCTTCATGGTCTATTATCACTGTACAGGCTGTTGTATCGTCTTGTTCGTTGTCTCTGTTGTAATATGGTCTTAGCATATTGACGTGGAATATTTTGTGTTTGTCTTTTATTTGAATCTCATAGTCTACAGGTGAAATCTGTCTTGTCACTTTAAATGGTCCTTGCCAAGAATCAGTCAATAAGTGTCTGTCACTAGGTAGGAGAAGAAGAACGTCCTGTCCAGGTGTCAACGTTATTGTCCTGTTACCTTTGTCAGCATATTGTCTATATGTAGCACCAGATAATTTTAGTGCATCCTTTGCAATTATACAAGATTTGATGATTCTTTCACGCAATGATGTAACGTATACGTATGATGATATGGGTTTGAGTAAAGGAGTGGATTCAGTTAACATTTGATGATAGATACTTAATGGGCCACGTGGTTTGGCACCATAACTAAGTTCAAAAGGAGAGAAACCTGTACTAGCATGTGGCACCTCGCGATAAGCAAAGAGAATAGCAGGTAAATATACGTCCCAGTTATTGGGATGCTCTTGCGTGACTTTAGCAAGCATATGCTTTAAATCACCGTTAAATTTTTCTATTATTCCACTCGAGTGAGGATGGTGCGGGGAATTGAAACATTGCTTCACTCCTAACATTTTGGTGAAAGCTTGAGTAGATGCGGCGTGAACTGACTTCCCCTATCTGATTGGATAGTGTCTGGAAATCCTATCCGTGAAAATATATGGAAGAAAACTTCCATTATATCATTGGCAGTTATGTTCTTTAGCGGAATCGCTTCAGGCCAGCGACTACATTGATCAATGATGGTTAATATATACTTATTCCCTCTGGTTGTTATCTGATTAAGAGGGCCCACTATGTCGACAGATATTTTCTCAAAAGGACGACTGGCTAAGTCAGTAATTTGTAACTTTGCCTGTGGGTGTTTACCTTTCTTTACTAGTTTTTGGCAGATGTCACAACTCCTGCAATATTGCTTAATGTCATTGCAGAATTTGGGCCAATGAAACTGTGTTAATAATCTTGATCTGGTCTTAGCGTATGCCATATGCCCTGCAAGAGGTATATCATGGGCAAGATGTAAGGCTTGCTTACGATACTCAATTGGCAAAACAGTTTGCTCTGTTGTGCTGTTACCTCTGGTATAATACCTGGTGAGGATACAATTTTTCAAAGCAAAATGCCATCTTGCATTTTTGGTTACCTTTGGCTTATGGCCGATCAGATTAAAATATTTAGACAATGAAGGATCAGCCTTTTGGGCTGTTACAAAAGTCTCCTTCATGGTTTTAGGAGGTAGTAATACTGGGCTAAGCATTTCTATAGCCTCAGTCTGATTAATTTCATCTTGCATTCTAGCAGTAGATCTGGTTACTGCGTTCACACATTCAATGATATCAGATGGTGATGAAACAGTATTATCAATGATGTCATGAGATCTTAGTGCTACATTAGCTACCATACATTCATTAGGTGGTACAACATTATCAATGATGACATTTGATGGTGATGTTATGATCTCATCAATGCAAAGAGATGTTATGTCATGAGGCATATCATTCACCTCTGGTAAATTTCCAATTATAATATCACACACAGGGTTTGTTAATGCTGCGCATTTTACTTTCCCAGTGAGGAAAGGTGTTTGAATATATGCCCATGCTAGTGGGTACTTTTCAATATTGCCAGAAAATGTTCTGCATGTTACGTGCCTGCCTGTATAGTCTGTAGGCATTATGAACGTTCTCTTTAGTCCAATAAGTGAACTTCCCGTGTCCCGAAGGACTGTAGCCGGCTTGCCATTCACATATCCTTGATGGATGTTTATTCTGCCTTTGGAGTCTATTCCCGAATTAGCTTCTTCATTGGCAATAGGAATGGAGTGGCCGCATGTTAAAATGCCATCTTCATAAAAGGTATTACAAACAGTACATTTATTTGCGTTAAACATATCAAAAGTCTGTGCTGAGTTCACAGGGTGTTTCTCTGATTGTTCTTCATCTGATGATGAACTATCAAATAAGGCGGCATTTGCTTTATTGGTCATTTTTCTTCCTTCACAATCATGACGATAATGCCCGTACGCCTTACAGAGGAAACATTTACGTAAATTTCTAAAGACTTTACGCTCCTTATCTTGTTTATTTACGATGTTACGTAGGTATGTAAGATATGCGGGGTTTTTGTCACACATATCACCTTGGTGATGTGAATAAGTACAATATTTACAATGATAGTACTTCTTAGATGTAGGCTTATAAGGTTTTTGCCTATTATAGGGTTTGTCATAGTTAGCCGATGCTACAAAGTTTGTATCAGTAGCTTCACTGGCAAAACAATGTTTGTTGGCTGTGTAATAAGCCGAACCACGTCTCTCAATCTGATCTACACTCGTACATTCATTCTCTTGCAAAAATTTTGAAAATGCTGATGGAATGGATGAAATGACTTTATCTCTGATGATAAGATCTTCTAATTTCTGATAATCTTTATCAATTTTAGCTGCTGAAGTCCATTTGGTAAATATGTCTCGGACTAAGCAGAGGTAGTCAGAGAACGTTTGAGTCGGTTTAGGGCTCAACTTGCTGAATTGTTCTCTGTAACCTGCCTCATCTAACATAAAATGTGCCATAATCTTTGATTTTAGATAATGGTAATCTTTTCTGAGGTCTTTGGGGATAGTCTCTATGACTTTCAGAGGCTCCCCTGATAAACTTCTCATATAAATAATATTCCATTCAGACACTGGGACCTGGTAATGGTCCATTAAAGTCTCAAAATTTTGGGTGAAGGCTGCAATGCAGTCACCCGAGGTATAATTTCTTACGATACCTTGATATTTCTTGTACTGGTTTTCTTTCTCCAGTCTCTCAGATTTCTTAGACTCTTTGTTTATGGCAGTCTCAGTATCAAGTTGTTTGATTTTTAGTTGCAATTCCAGCTCTTCCCGCTTAATTTGAGCTGCTATCTCCGCTTTTTTCAGTTCAATATCTAATTCTGCTTGTTTTGTCTTTGCAGCCAGTTCTAGTTCTGCCTGTTTTGCTGCGGTTGCTGCTTCTGCCTCTACTTGCTTAGCAGCTCTTTCAGCTGCTCTTTCTTCACGCTCGTGGTATTCAGAGTATTTCTTCTCACTCCATTTCGTTAACTCATCCCCTGTTAACTTTAACTTTAATCCCATATCGATGAAATCATTTAATGAAGACATGATGGACAATTTAAATGCAAATGAAATACCAGACACACAATTTGTTACAAGTTGTTAGTAAAGTGAACAATTTACAATTGTGTTCTACTTACAATATGTGCCTAAATTTGCATCCGAAAGTATATAGAAAGAAAAATATACTCAAGTGTCCTGGATGCGGTGGAGAACGGTTGAAATTCGGGCTAGGAACTGTAGGGTCGCTACTTCAAAACACAAATGACCTCTACGGGCAAGGGTTTCAGATGGCACAGAAAACCTGCTTTGTTTTTGGAGGAAATAAATTAGCGTCTATTTGATGTGGTGTGTATGCTTGTCACTAAGTTTTTATTAGGTTTGTGTGGCGTTGAGTATAATTGTAGGTCGTAATGTCGTCAGTCAACAATTTTTTTTTTCAAAACCACAAGTCACTTTCTTTCCGAAACTTTCTGCTTTCCACAACTCAATTCACAAAGACAATCTAGCTATATCTCAACACTCTACAACATTGATGACACATCACTTACATTAAGATGACATTCAGTAAGGACATAGACATCAAGTTTACAAGATGGCGACAAGGTCACAATGGCGACAACTTCACAATGTCGACAAGGTCAAAACGGTGACAAGTTCCACAATCACTGATGTTTTACACGTTTACAAGATCAAACAATATGTATGTACTTTACGTTCACATCTTGTCTCCATGTTCAAACAATGTAATAATATATTTCACAATGAGCCTTCAAGATCACATTTAAATGTACACTAAAGTTGGACAAAAATTTCTAAGTTCACAACTCTAGGTTTAAATGTTAATTACTTAAACCACGTTCATTTTAAAGCCGGACGAATGCCACCACGTCCACACATGTCAGGGTCTTAAACCTGGCTCGTTATACCTAACACATGTGAGACAGTACAAGTACAATGTGATTTGACTTGAGACACAACGACACGAAGTTTCAATGGATTTATTTACAGATCACATACAATACGATCTAGAGATGATCATTACAATACATAAGTTATAACAATACACTTACAGGCAACCCACAGCTTACAGTCTATCTCACAAGATGTACAAGCACTCGACTTTCGGGCACAGAACTACACAAAACCTTTCTCTCTCCATACGTCCAGTCGAGTCCGAGTCCCAGAGCTGTCTGGCTATTTCTCGCAACGCGCCTTCCCACCTGAAGTGGCTTCACGAGGCCTGCGTGCGTCCTGCTTTGTCCTTGCCTGATCGCTGGCTGTCTCGTCAGCCAGCAACCTCGCAGGCAGGTAACTAGTACTCGCCTGGCGGGCGTAATGATGTTACGGCATCCCCGCTAGGGACTATTCGCCTGGCGGGCGTAACGATGTCCCTGCATCTCTGCTGGCAATACTTTAGACTCTGACACGCTCCCTACTTGACAGAGACGGCGCGTCGGGTCCAGAGAGACGAACAGCACTGATGTGGAGAGAGTTGCGCAGGTACAACATCGACATTGCAGCCTTGAGCGAGACACGACTTGCAGAAAAAGGCCAAATCTGTGAAATAGGTGCCGACTACACATTTTTCTGGAGTGGAAGGAAAAGCGAGGAAAGACACCAATCCGGTGTGGGATTTGCCATTAAGTCGACCCTGGTCGGCAAACTAGCTGGATTTCCAAAGGCTATAAACGACAGGCTCATGACCAGTAAATTGCCCCTGCTGAATGGAAGGAAGCATGCAACCATTATGAGTGTCTAAGCACCAACTATGACCAATGAAGATGATGTCAAGAACAAGTTCTATGAGGACCTGCACAATGTATCAACATCTGTTCCCAAAGGAGACAAACTTATACTCCTTGGGAATTTCAATGCCAGAGTAGCACGGACAACACCTCTTGGAGTGGCAGTATTGGAAAGCACGGAGTCGGAAATTGTAACAGCAATATAAAAATCTTCAGACATATGCCGAACACGGTCTCCTGATTACCAACACAATTTTCAGTCTCCCCATGAGAAACAGGACATCGTGGATGCACCCTCGATCGAAACACTGGCACCTCATTGACTATGTCATCGTCATGAGGAGTGACAGACAAGACGTTCGGGTGACAAAATCCATGTGTGGTGCGGAATGTTGGACAGACCATCGTCTCGTTATCTCGAAAATAAACATTCACATCAAACCACCACGGCGTCTTCAAGGGGTGAAAATGCAAAAACAAAAACTAAAAAAACTAAATGCCACCCGCCTAAACAGCAAGAACATGCAGCTGTTGTTTGAACATATGCTGGAAGACCGCCTCAAGCACAATGCTGCAGCTAAACAGGATACAGAAACAGAGTGGAGAGCCTTAAAGGACATAATGTACAACACTGCTATGGAAATCCTGGTTCCAACCCCCCGAAAGCATAAAGACTGGTTTGATGAAAATTCCGAAGACATTAACCAATTGCTGGCCGAAAAACATCTTCTCCTCAAGGCACATTTGAATGACCCGAAGTCAACATAAAAAAGGTGCCTTCAATAACATTCAGAGAGTATTGCAGCAGAAACTTCGGCACATGCGGGACTCCTGGCTGAGCAGCAAAGCTGATAAAATTCAAGGCTTTGCTGACAGACATGATATGAAAAACTTCTACGACTCACTGAAAGCGGTCTATGGTCCTACATCACCAGGCACAGCTCCCTTCCTCAGTGCAGATGGGGGAACATTGGTCACCGATAAGACAGACATCCTTCAGCACTGGGAAGAACATTTCAGCAACATCTTAAATGCAACTTCCTTCTTCAATGATGAAACCATCAACTGCCTTCCTCAAGTTCCCATCAATGATACACTTGATGACCTGCCAACCGTAGTGGAAATAAACAAAGCCATCCAGCAACTCACCAAGTCTTTACAAACATATGGGTGAACGAGACCATGCCACAAGATTTCAAGGACGCGTCAATAGTCCACCTTTACAAACGAAAAGGAAACCGCCAATCCTGTGACAACCACCGAGGCATCTCCTTGCTTTCAATTGCAGGGAAGATACTCGCCAGAATTCGTCTCAATCGCCTCACGGCCCATCTCGATCAAGGTCTTCTTCCCGAGAGCCAGTGTGGCTTCAGAAAAGAACTTGGAATTGTTGACATGATTTTCGCTGCAAAACAGCTGTAAGAGAAATGTCAGGAACAGAACTGCGAAATGTTCTCCTCTTTTATTGACCTTACCAAGGCTTTTGATACAGTCAGCAGAGAAGGACTGTGGAAGATTATGGCAAAATATGGCTGTCCACGAAAGTTTGTCCAAAAAGTGCGGCTATTTCATGATGGCATGCAGGCAAGAGTACAGGAAAATGGTGAACTGTCTGAGCCCTTTCCTGTCACCAATGGAGTGAAACAAGGATGTGTCCTGGCACCAACACTGTTCAGCCTCATGTTTTCAGCTATGTTGACGAATGCCTTAGAGAACAACGACATTGGAATAGACATCAACTACCGCATGGATGGAAAGTTATTCAATCTCAGAAGGCTGAAAGCTAAAACCAAAATTGACAGCGACACCGTCAGAGAGCTCCTGTTTGAAGGTGATTGCGCTCTATACGCCAACTCAGAGGTGGACATGCAACATAATGTTTCAGCTTTCTCACATGCATGTGCCAACTTTGGGCTCAATATGAATTTGGAGAAGACTGTAGTTATGTACCAGCCAGCTCCAGGGAATAATCACACTGTGCCGAATATCAAAGTGAATGATAATAGTCTAAGTGTTGTGGACAAATTCACCTATCTTGGCAGCACTGTGTCACAAGCTGCCAAAATTGATGATGAAATGAATGCAAGAATATTCAAAGCCAGCGTGGACTTTGGCAGATTCTTGTGTATGCTCAATCAATCAATCATGTGCCATGCCGGAAAGCGTGGGCGGTCATGACTCGCCATTTCACTTGATCACCAGTGTCGTGGATCAGCTCAGTGTTCTGTCTCGTCCATGCCATGTGGCCAAGCCATCCAGGCATTTTCCTCTCGGTCTTCCTCTTGGTCTGTTCCCTTCGACCTTGCCAGTTGTTACTAAGTTCTCCAATACATTTCTTCTCATAACATGTCCAAAAATTTTTGACTGTCTACGTCTAATTTCTCTAATCAGTTTACAATGTTCATTTGTCTCCTGTAGTACTTGGTCATTGGTTTTCCTGTCTGTCCATGGTATTCTTTGCATTTTCCTCAGAAACCACATTTCTGCAGCCATCAGATGCTTTTCAGCTTGACTGCTCATTGTCCAAGTTTCACATCCATACAAAAGAACATGCTCTATGTATCCCCTCAACACTCTTTTTCTCGTTTCAATTGACATCTTTTTATTGGTCAGAATATTTTTCATCTTGCTAAAGGCTACTTTCGCCATGGCGATTCTTGTTCTAATCTCTTCAAGGCATCTCCCATCAGATGTTATGACTGTTCCAAGATAATTGTACTGATTCACTTGTTGAAGAATATTTCCATTTACTTGTATATTGCCGGATTCTCTGGCTGTGAGGTTACAACACTTTCTCCGTAATCCCGTTTGTCACGCAGAGTCTCGTCGCGGGAGCTGAACTGGGAGCGGTTCGTCCCCCGCTGGTGACTTGCGGGACACTGAGCCGGCCGCTCAGAAAGCAATGGCAAACTACTGAGCGTAATCTTGCCAAGAAATCAACATACAGCTGAAATATGCTGGTGTTGACAGCGAGGTCCTGTAAAGGTTATGCTAAAAAAAACAAACTTGTATATTACATTGTGACACTTCTTTCTTCCTAGTGACGACCATAACCTGAGTCTTTTTACGATTTAATTCTAACCCCAGTTGCTCACTGTGTACAACAACCGCATCTACTAATTGTTTCAGGTCCTATGCATTGTCTGCAATTAATACTGTATCGTCTGCATATCTAATGTTATTGATGCTTCGTCCTCCAATGCTGATTCCATTTATATCCTCTACATTTCTGAAAATATTTTCACTGTATAGGGAAAAAAGATCTGGAGACATCACACATCCCTGCCTAACACCTCTCTTAATTGGCTGATACTGTCCCACTTCATTATCAATCCTTATTGCAGCTTGTTGTTTCCAATATATGTTTTTTATAAGTCTAATGTCTTTCCCATCAATTTGTAGATCTGCAAGCATATCCACTATGCTGACATGTCTAACTCTACAAAAAGCCTTTGTATAGTCAATAAAGCAAAGATGTATATCCTTGTTTACTTTTATAGCACGTTCAATAACTGTTCGCAGCATATACACAGCATTTACTGTACCCTTTCTTTCTACAAACCCGCATTGTTCTTCCCCTATTTCAGGTTGTATCTTCTTCCTCACTCTTTGCATGATAATTCTTAGCAAAATCTTTGTGATGTGACTCGTTATACTAATTGTTCTATGTTGATCACATTCCAAGGTTCCTGATTTCTTTGGGATTGGGATAAATACAGTTACATAATTCAGGAGGTATATCTCCAGTATCATATAATGTGTTCAGCAGTCTGGTGACTTGCTCTAGTCCAAATTCTTCTAAAGCTTTAATAATTTATGTTGTGATGTTATCTGCACCGGGGGCCTTGCCAGCTTTCATATGCTTAAGAACATTTCGAGACTCCATCTCCAAAATTGGCGTTCCTTCATTATTAAATATAATATCATACTGTTCGTCTCTGTTATCATCATAAAGGTGTTTTACATAATCTGTCCATACATGTAGAATCTGATCTTTTTCTATTATGATTTTGCCATCTTCAGTTTTTAGACACCCAGTTGATGTACTTGTTCTTTTATTAGTAGGTTCCTGAATTCTTTTGTGCACTAATTTGGTAATTTGACTGTTGTGTTGGTTTTCAATTTCTAAGCACTTTTCCTAAAGCCATGCTTCTTTTGCCTCCTTACATAATATTCTGACTTGTCTGTGAATTTCTTCATATTTGAAAGAATTATTTTTGTTGAGTCTTCTTGTTTCCATGAGGTGTAAAATTTCTTCAGTCATCCATTTCTTACGACCCACCTTTTTTAATTTTGGAATAGTTGTTTCTGCAGCCACATTGATTGAATTCTTCAACGTTTCCCATTGATCATCCACATCCTGGAATAGGATCTCTAGATCAGACAAAATTTCAAATCTGTTCTGTACTTCTATGTTGAATTTGTTTTGTATTTCCTTGTCATTACTCAATGTACACAAATCATATTTAGTGTTTCCTGTTATATACTTGACTTTCTTCAACTTTATCTTCAATGTTCCTGTGAGTAATCTGTGGTCACTATAACAATCAGCACGGGGAACTGTTTTTGCTAGTGTTAATGCGTTTCTAAATCTTCTGTTAATCAGAATGTAGTCAATCTGGTTTCTAATCCTGCTATCAGGACTCCTCCATGTCCATAATCTTCTAGGGTGTTGCTTGAACCAGGTGTTTCCTACAATCATTTCCTGTTCTTTTGCCCACTCTACGAGTCTGTATCCTCTTTAATTTCTCTCTCCTAAACCATAGTTTCCTACTGTGTATCTATCCCCTTGATTTCCTACTTTTGCATTGAAGTCCCCTATTATGATGTTTATTTCTGAATTTTTACATTTCTTTAATTTGAATAATATTTATGCTAAAAGGTCTGCCACTTAGTTTAACTAGTAGAACTCCGTCCGACACGGCCTAATATCCTTGAACAGATTTTGATGTTTTCCGGTCCAAAATAATTGCCACTCCCCTATGACGATCTTCACCTCCAGAATAAATAATCTTGAAATCTTCTTCTATTTTGATGCCTGCTCCTGTCCATCTCATTTCGCACATACCTAAAATATTAATTTTTTCCCTTTCCCTTTCTTGTTTTCGTCGTCGTTTAACGTCCTAACGTTCCAAGTTGCTAATTTTAACGTCTCTGTCCTTGTCTTGCGATTATCAGTCTTTAAGCGAATCATGATATACTAGGCACTTTTAAAGAGGTAGTTTGCCGTTGCTTTCCTCTATGGCAGTGACCTTACTGGTCGGAGACCGCAGCCATTGACTTAAAAAGAGTTCCTCTGCCTGCCGTCGTGAAGCTCGAGGCCATGACCCACAAATATCTGTCGGCTGCCCTCAAAATTTCATCCACCACCATCCTTCCGTGGCTTCTTTTGAAAACTTCCAATAAAAAGGAACACAAAATAACATCACATAATCCACAGGAAAACACTATTCACAGGAAATCCATAGGAAATCACACGAAATCCAAAGGAAAACACTAAATAGCGTCCCTCCGAAAAGTAACGCTTCATTTTGTCGCCATTGTACCGGAAGTTGTGTATGCTACAGAAATGGAATAAGCTTGCAAGCAAAGCTGAAAGTCTACAAAGCAGTTGTATTATCCACACTGCTATATGCATGTGAAACCTGGACTGTTTATCAGCGACACGCTAGGAAATTAAACCACTTCCACACAGTCTGCCTTAGGAAGTTATTGAAGATTAAATGGCAAGACAAGATCCCAGATAAAGAAGTCCTAGAAAGAGCGTCCATGCCAAGTATCCACACTCTACTAATGTAGAAACAGATTTTCTGGGCTGGTCACTTGACTCGCATGCCAGATCACAGGCTCCCTAAACGAATTTTTTACGGCGAGTTGCGTTGTGGTAAACGCTCCCAAGGCGGCCAGAGGAAACGCTTTAAAGACACTCTGAAAATCTCACTGAATGCTTTTGGAATTCATCATGACACCTGGGAGACTGCAGCCAGAGACCGAAATTCGTGGCGTGCATCATTACGCAAGGGTGCAGTCACTTGTGAGGCAACCAGGACTGCAAGAGCTGTGAAGACAAGACAGAACAGAAAAACCACTGCAGAAAATCCTCCTCCAGAAACGTCAAGCATTCTTTGTCCACATTGTCAAAGAACATTTCGAGCCATAATAGGCCTTATCAGCCATCTTAGAACTCACGGCTCCATACTTTCAATCCCACTGGATGAAATGAATGGTCATCATCATTCTTGATGGACAAACAACATAAGTTTGTTATTCTTTCTTTTCACGTATACGATGCTAGGACTATGCTCTTTGCATATAAAAAAAATGTGTATATGTCTCATTGTGTGTGTACATAAGAGTATTAATAACTCATTCGTTATGCTATTATTAGGAATATCATTATATGCCTAATCCGAATTGTTAAAATGCATACTTTTATGTTGACATGCATAGTGTTTATTTGATGTTTGAGATGGAAAAAAAAAATTATATATGGTAACTCTCCAGGAGGAATTTGGTGTTAGGCTATTTTGTTCTTATGCGCTGCGCGCGTTGGCATATTGTCTGTTGATTGTGTTTGAAGCAGAAGTGTAGTGGTGCAGACATTACTCACAATCAGTATCGGGTATATGTTGCACTGATTGCACTTAGCCCTCCCAGTGCGTGGTGAACGAGCGTACATCGTAACTCACTGAGACCTGGCACATAATCTTATCAGCGGCACTTAAGCCCGCGGATCAAACTGGTTTACTAACACCACTGTCCCTTTGATCTGCTAAACCAAATTTTGAATGGAGCGACTGTAAGGAATCGGGTGTTTGAATTAGTGACATGGACTTAGGACATTTCATTCCGAACGACGGGACGTTACAAGTGATGATATGAGATGCAACTACAGGCGTGTTAGACGGTGGAAAAGTCCTCTCTAACTAGACAGTAGGAGAGAGATATAGAGGGAGAAAGAGGAGAGTGAACGCAATAAGACTAGATTAGTGAATTAGAAACTTGTGACTGTCATATAAAATCTTGGAGGTCGATCGATGACAGAATGTTGCGCCAAACGTCTACAAACAGCCGGCATCCTTTAATGTGTGGTTGATCGAGGGAAGACTATCGCGCCATACATCTGCAGGCGGCAGCCATCCTTTGATGTGGTAGACGGACTGTCGGGATGTAGGTCGGCAGGATCTTTTGTTGTGGGGACAAGAATTCTCTAGATTACAGACCGGTAAGACTTTTTGTAGTACCGGAAGGATTCCCCAGATGAAAAGGACAGCCAGTCAGTTGTTGACATTAAGTCGGAAACGGAGAGAGAAAAATAGCTTCTAGACTGTCTAGTGTCTGGACAGTTTTGTGACGTCACTCAGACCCAGTATTAAAACCGGTGGGATAAACAACTTTGGGGAAGTCGACCAAATGTTGTGAAACAACTAAGACGTGTGTGTTATTCTGAGTTCGATTCTGGAGAGGGACTACAGTGTCTTCTGTCGATTTACATTGGCGGACATGTTACCTTCGTGTGATTTAGTAGTCCCAATTTTCAAACCGGAATAAATATATGGTAATTAATGAAATAAACCTACATTAGATTATTCTTAGGAATCGAGTGTAGTAATGTGCGTTGATAGAACGTATTATAAGAGCGTCGGCAACAGTAGCCAATCGCGTAGCTTAAACTAGCTGGTGTGAGATATCATTTAACTCAGTGAGTTAAGGACAATGTAGTGGGATAATATTTAGGGAGATTGAGGATGGTTGGGGGGATGGGGGAAATGTCAAATGGAAGGATCTTCCAGTAGGGCATCTGCTGGGTTTCTGCCCTTTTCCTTTAGTCTTTCCTTGTCTTACCATGACTCAGACCGATGTGATGAGCTCCTCGGCCTTATGACAGAGGTTGGTTCTCTGTTATATATCTGAGTGCTGCCGTCGGCCTACACTCACCTAATAAAGGTCGGAATCGGGTTGCTCTCACCAGGTGTGTTCTCTCTTCAACAGATTCCACTAGGTTTACCAAGAAGCTAGAAGAAAAGTCATGGCTCGAGCATTGAAGGCAGAGTTTACTAAGAGGCTTTTGCACTGGGCCCATAACCCAGAGGGTCTGCAGGAACCTGGCCTCTGCTGAGCAGGAAACGATGGTTATTTAAGTGTGTTTCCTGAGTGATAGTTTACATCACAGTAAAATCAAGACACTGACAATAACACCAGTACCAGGAACACTAGTAGATATAAATACCGGGAAAATTAACATTTTGAGTTACAATTGGTGAATTCCTATCATTACCAATTAACAAAGTGTGTTACAATTGGGGAATTCCTATGAACAGTTAAATACTAATATTGAGTTTTCCAAAGTGACAGTAACAGTATTTTTAGGATTCTCTGATCACAGAATTTTTATGAACAGAGTAGTTACACTCTGTGTGTTAGATTGATGATCAATATTGGACTGTTTCCACTATTGATGACCAAGCATCCGGATTGTCCAAGAGCTATCGGAGGAAGTCGACACTTGGCCTGAGAGACACATCATTTGGGTGAGGTCTTCTGTCCATCATATATGGTGCTGTTGTGTGGCCAGTACAGTGATGAAACAGACTTTGCTCCTGAGCTATTCGGTCTGACTCTACATACACACTAGATTATACGACAGACATTCTACACATACACTTTGCACATACATGACACTTTTCTCTATTAAACTAATTTGTTGTTTTTTTAGAGCCAGTATGATGTAGTGTGTTTTGGGAAAAGAATGAGAGGAGGATTGGTTCAGTAGTAAGAGAGAGAGAGAGAGAGAGAGAGAGAGAGAGAGAGAGAGAGAGAGAGAGAGAGAGAGAGAGAGAGAGAGAGAGAGAGAGAGAGAGAGAGAGTGATCCAGAGACTGACGGGGTGTTGTGGACAGAAAGCTAGGAGATCCTCAAGATAGTGATATGGGGTTAAAAGAATGTCGGTGTTGATTCCCCTCACCCCAGGGACGACATATATATATATTCTTCTTCTTCTTCAGCGTTCCGAGCCATTGAGGTTCTTTGCTGCAGATACAATCCGTCTCCATTCGTCTCTCTGGTGGACCTTCTCTTGCCAGTCGTTGATTCCAAGTGCTTGTAGGTCTGTACATGTATTATCTCTCCACCGCCTTCTTGGTCTCCTCCGGCTTGTAATAGATGATATGTCTTTACAACATGATGACTTGCCTTACTTCAGACTTTGTATTGTTGTTCGTACTTTCTCTAATACAGGTTCTGGATCTTTCCCCTATACTTTCATGTATGTTATCTGGGCTCTCTGTCGTTTCTTCGTCCATTTCTGCACATTGAGCTCTTTGTTGTGTCTTCGTACATTTCTCCACATTACTCCTCCCATCTTTCTAGCATATTTTTATTTTCTGTTAAAGTGTCACGATTTCTATAATTTATTATACGTAATGAAAGTCTGAATTTACCTTTCAATGTTCTGATTTTCACAAACAAGTCTCCACAACCGGAGACGCTTTATTTTAATACAAGTACTTATAAGCAACTGCTTCTGATCTTTCCTGATAGCGCTTGGTGACGTACCTGTCACGAACAAGTGTCTTAGGGTTTATTATAAACATGATTCCCCCAATAATCAAACATGAAAGTTGTCAACTAAGGCTGTCCAACGATCATAATCAACACAG
Organism: Cepaea nemoralis; assembly: GCA_014155875.1. Lineage (NCBI taxonomy): Eukaryota > Metazoa > Mollusca > Gastropoda > Stylommatophora > Helicidae > Cepaea > Cepaea nemoralis. The sequence goes on from JACEFZ010024840.1 coordinate 189,989, forward strand.
AAAACACGGAACAATCTATCGGCTAGGCTTCATACTAATTAAGACATTTATTTAAAATACAAAATGAGTGCTGGTCGTTCAGAAAACAATGGCAAACTACTGAATGTAAACTTGCCAAAAAATCATAAATAGCGAAAAAAAAAACCAAAAAAAAAAAATTGACTGCTACGTCCTGTAAATGATATGCATCGAACGATTAGAAGAGTGACGAAGGTCGTGTCTGTCAATCAACTATACAATCGTAGCAAATGCATTAATATTCGAGCTCCTATTATTCCAACATTGCACAACTCCCTGTAGCCATTCAAAGCCTGCGATAGTCCTCAATTAGTTGATATGAATGTGTCTTTATGTTCAGGTATCTTGATAATCTCTCAGCCAGAAACTTGCATTTACCTTTTTTCTTGAGTATAATTTCTTCGAATCACTGAACACGGCAGTCTGCGTAACTAATCCCTACATATATTGGATACCAGGTGGCTACCCGAACACATATGCCAGGTCGGTCCTTGTAAACTCCCCCCCCCCCCTTCCCTCTTCCCAAATCGAACCGCCACCTTTCCCCTTTAGAAGCGTTGGCTGGACCATTTACGTTCCAACAAAACGTCAGTAGATAACCATACGTCACACACGGACAAAACCCGTTCGGTATAATGCAACTACAAATGGAGATGTTGCCAACATACTTCTGATTTTTCTTGTGTAGGTTTTGTTTGCGGGACTGTCTGTTTGATTTAATTTGCTCCATTTTTTTTTCTATTAACCTGAGCGTTCCGTTTGTGATATATTTCTGCTTCTTATACCATTGTTCATGAATCATGTTTTGTGATTATGAGATGATAATGTCTTTCGGTGGTGTGGCCAGCTCGGGAGGTGCCGTGTCTTCTTGTAGTGCCATCAGCACATCAAACGTGTTTTCTTTATACTTCATAAAAGAGAAGCGGCAGACCGTGTGGCTAGAATGTCGGATTCGAATCCTCGGTAAGGAGTGTATAATTTTCTGCCGGAGGAAAAAAGAAAACCCTAACCTTCACAGTTCGCGACGACAGCACTAGGCAGTCGGCGTTAATTTCTCAGGCTCAAGAAACCCCATGTCCTACACAGCAAGGTATTATAGGCAATAGATGACCGTTGTTTAAAAAAAAACAAAACAATATTCTTCTCATTTATTGTTTACATCAAACCGTACTAGTCGTGCTCCATGCATCATTTTCTTTAGTTATGTCTTGAAATCTGCCACATGTAGTTCTTGATCTGTGTCGCAGTCTGCTCCCAGGGACTTCCGGTCCAATATGAAGGATAGGTGGTTGAGCTGTTAAGGTTTCTGGAGAGTTTATACTTGTGGCTACGGGTTGGTTTGCTTACGCAGTTTCCTCATGTTGGACTTATAGTGCATGGTTTGTCGCCAAGCTACTGAGGTAAGTGTGTGGAGTGACACTGTGAGCTATGGATTTCACGTGGAGTGCTTTTATATTTGTCTGCGGTTGTTTGTATCGTTAACTGCGTGCTCAGAAAAATGGTGGCCGGCCGATTGCTGAACTAACTGGGTTTGCCTTATGCATTAATCTGCGGCTGCTGGTTTTCTAGTGACTGCCGCTTCCATCGATGATGAACTGTATTTTTCGTGGCGGACTTTTGTGTTGGCATTCTGGCAGCGGAATCATGTATAGTATACATGTGCGGGCTGTTGGTTTGTGGAGACTCCTGTCTGTTAAACTTTTCGAATGGGGCAGTGAGGAGCATTTTGTGCGATATTCATTGGCACAAGAACGGAGCATTACGAAGCTACCCTTTGCCGTGAAGTTAGAACCGCATCTAACTACATAACTAATTGTTCCCAGTGCCTTTATGGATGCTATATATGCACGCGATCTTGTGTGTGTGTGTGTGTGTGTGTGTGTGTGTGTGTGTGTGTGAGTGAGTGTGTGTGTTTAGATATAATCAGTCTGGATCAGGTAGTAACCAGTGGGTTGAGATCCAGTTATATAGCCGTCAAGGGTGTTGTTTAAATAGTCTTGTGACTGAAAGACTGCTTTCAATGCAAAATTCCGTCAGTTTCTCTCATCTCATTTCTATCCACTATACCATATGGCCCTCATACACTTTCTTCTCTTTTCGCTCTTTCAACTCCAACTTTCGTGTTGACATCCCTATGATTATCACACTGCGAAATTTTTACTTCTTCTTCTTCTTCTTCAGCGTTCCGAGCCATTGAGGTTCTTTGCTGCAGATACAATCCGTCTCCATTCGTCTCTCTGGTTGACCTTCTCTTGCCAGTCGCTGATTCCAAGTGCTTGTAGGTCTGTGTATATATTATCTCTCCACCGTCTTCTTGGTCTACCTCGGGGTCTACGGTCATTTATTTCCTAAGTGTCTCCACTTTGTGTATCCCTAATGGGTCCAAAGATGCGTCTTAAAATAAAACTTTGTTCTCAAAGGTTTGTAACAAGGCTTCGTCTCCTTTCGTTGTACTCCAGGTTTCAGAGCCATACAGCACAACTGGTCTGATCAGTGTTTTGTATATTGTGAATTTGGTGTTACGAGATAGCGCATTTGATTTTAATAGATGTTGTAGTGCATAATATATCTTATTTCCAGAATTGATTCTTTTTTGTATTTCTTCCCTTATTATGTTGAAGCATTTGAAGATTGTACCCATGTATGTGTATGTTTCCGTTCTTTTAATGGTCATATTATCTATTTGTATGTGGCCAGAGTTTTTAGCCATTCCTTCTCTTGAAATTACCATATATTCTGTCTTATCTTGGTTGATAACCAGCCATAATATCTATATCATCTGCATAACCAAGCAGCTTGGATGTTCCTCCAATATCACATTCCTCCTTTACCTTCCTTACAACTTTCTCTAGAGCCAGATTGAAGAGTAGCGGCGATAGTGCATTCCCCTGTTTCAAGCCAGATGTTATTTGGAAAGGGTCTGATTTCCTGCATTTTTACATCTTGTTTAATATCTCTTGTGGACTATTGTAAAATTACCGAATTTCATACATTTCTGTTGTAGTAGTAGGCACATAAACTTATATAACTGTGATATTTTGTGTGTGTGTTTGAAGTCTGATAGTACGAAGTCGATCATTGGCTGTTTGTGTTCAAGAAGTGGTGAAGAAACTGTCTGTGTCAATAAGAAACCATCCTTGCTGTGCACGTTTATCTGTCCCTGAATATGTGAATGTGTCTCATGTTTGTGCTTAGTATCCACGTTCCGCCCACATCATCATCATCATCATCATCATCATCATCATCATCATCATCATCATCATCATCATCATCATCATCATCATCATCATCAGGTGCCATACCAGTAATGGTCGATGGTCATGTTTGGCCATGTCACCCCATCACCAGAGTCGTGGAGCAGCTCTTTGTTCTTGTCTCTATTATGCAGTGTGGCCAAGGCATCCAGATATTTACTTCTCTGCTTTTAAATTGTGCTTGTCCCTCAATCTTGCCAATTGTCACAAAGTTCTCTAGTTTATTTTTTTCTCATAACGTTCCCAAATGATTTTGACTGTCTACGTCACATTTCTCTAATCAGTTCACGGTTTTCATTTCCTTCTTGTAGGACTAACTCATTTTTTTTTCTGTCTTCCCATATTATTCTTTGCATTTTCCCTAGAAACCACTAGCAATAGATGTTTTTCAGCTTGTCTGCTCATTGTCCATGTTTTACACCCAAGCAAGAGTAGGCTACAGGTGTTATGCAGCACTTCAACACTCTTTTTCTTGTTGCAAATTACATCAGTTTTACTTGTCAGTGTTTTTTCCATCTTGCAAATGGCTCTCTTTGCCATAGCGATGCTTTTTCTAACTTCTTCAAGGCAACTCAAACCAGATGTTATGACTGTACCGAGATAGTTGTACCGATTCATTTGTTAGGCATATTTCCATTTTTTTTGTCTGATTGACGATCATTATCTCTGTCTTCTTACAATTCTAACCCTAGTTGTTTACAGTGTACAACAGACGCCTCTACTAAGTGTTTCAGATCCTGTTTATCAGGTGTTCTGACATTCCCATGATGTCAGTTGTATTTCTTGATAATTCCCTACTTACCATGATGAGTTTTGCTCGAGTGTAAATTTCTTACATTCCGTGTTTCGATCCTCAGTTTGTTTCTTCAGCCCAGTTACAGGACTTTCGACATTAATATTTATTGCTGTCATCTCTATTAACCATACTCGCTTCGACATTCGTCTCTTCCCCAATTCGCATTAATGATTTGATAGGATTGATAAGGTGAAATTATAACGTTAACAAGCAGATTGATCACCTAACAGCCATTATCATGGATTATTCACGATAACTAGCAGAATAGTCACGCAATATTCATAATCATATGCCAAAGTGTCAACAATCAAAATGTCATGTAAGGAGATGTGACAGTGTAGAGACACGAGATTAAATGTCCCGAGGATACCTAATGACAACAATAAATAACTTCCTATTGTATGAGCTCTTATGTCAAGCACGCATATGCCCAGTGGAGGTATTAGAAACTACAACACTGCTTATTTCAAACAGGTTTTATCAAATAATAATAATAATAAAATTTTGCCACGGTAAAGAATCAATGCATATGTATAACACATGTAAAAATGTGTAACAATACAACAATGAAAGTCAATAATAGTAATGTTATTTTAATGACCAGCTTGCCTAAATCTTCCAACGCTTACGTATCTAACAACTGGTAATCTGTTACCACGTCCTGGATTTTTGGATAATGCAATGAACAACGTAAAATAATGTGTCCGTGTAACATTGCAAATTGTATATTTAATGTCCTAGTGCATGAATATTGTAAATCAATACTAATTCTGAAGCATACTAACGCGGTTAGAACAATTTTGTAGTATCATTTCTATACGCACAAGTTAACCACAATCATTACTGAGCAGGCTTGTTATTATGCCAAAGGCAGTACTTATACTCTTTTCAAATATAGGAATATTATGTGATCTAGATGACAATGCGCAAGATTGTATATGTGGTCGTTATTTATGTGAATATCGCGGTTCCTGTTTCATTATGTGCTTGTATAAACATGAGATTATTGTTGTTATATCAGCTGGTAAAAAACAGTTGCATACACTATCTTTTACAAGTCAGTCAGTCACCTGCGAGATGATTACGATTTGAGTATGTCGGGGTTAACATAAGACTTATGACAGAGCTGTCATTCTTGCTCTGCTTACTACAAGCCGTATATCCGTTTCTAAGAGAAAAATATCACATAGCTCAGTTTGTAATGCACATGAAACTATGTGTGCGCATTGTTTCAGTGAATACCTTAGTTATTGTTGTGACATCACTCCCGGTACGGCGGAGGTAGTGACGAAAAATAACAATACGGGACTCTATCGAGGTCCCGTAATTGGAATGAGTACTACTTTAAACCCTTTAACTGAGGATCTATTGGTGTACGTGCCCAGTGGTCCGGCAGCTTTTACGGAGGTTTGACGCTGAGCCGTCAGAGTCTGCAGCCTACCTTGTTCCAGACGTGTTGTTATCCATTACTCTGGATCAAACAAGGCAAGGCCGAGAGGGGAACATGTCGTTTGGGCACCACATGTTCTCTGAAGCTCTGCCCAGGCAGTGTGAGATGGAATGTTGGCCAAATTCCAATCCACATACTTTGGTCTGTCAAGACTGCAAGGTGCCACTCATTGTTGTGACATGTACTCATTGTTGTGACATGTACTCATTGTTGTGACATGTACTCATTGTTGTGACATGTACTCATTGTTGTGACATGCACTCATTGTTGTGACATGCACTCATTGTTGTGACATGTACTCATTGTTGTGACATGCACTCATTGTTGTGACATGTACTCATTGTTGTGACATGTACTCATTGTTGTGACATGCACTCATTGTTGTGACATGTACTCATTGTTGTGACATGCACTCATTGTTGGACATGTACTCATTGCTGTGACATGTACTCATTGTTGTGACATGTACTCATTGTTGTGACATGTTAATTCATTTATTATGCCCTTATTTGTTCATGAGATTGCTGCGATGTAATCAGCTGTTGTACTTTTTTGTTTACTTATGCTTCCCCTTAACACTTATTCATCAGCGAGATGGGCGAGTGTGTTTAAAATGTATACATATTTGTTTTCTCTGAACTCTGTGGTGATTTGTTACCAGTCCGTGTTTCATGTAGACAGAATATCGTTCACGGAAAGTAACAGTGAAAAGTTGCATTAACGGAATGCTACACAAGTAACAAACTTGAGTTGAGTAAAAAATACTAACATCACAGCACTCGGGTCATTCTATTATGCTCTCCGTCCCCATCGTCAACAGCCAGTGAAGCCTTACAATACTAATAGTACTAACTGCAGACTGAGTATGTATCTGTCTGGCCTTTCCACGGAGTACTGAGAGTCTGACAGATGATCTGATCACTCCCTGCCATACCATTCTCTCCAGGTCATGATGGTTTATCTGTTCATCCACACTATGCACATGATCCCCAAGGGCCCTGACCATATGGCGTATCGTGCGGCAATAAAAGTAAGCCAGTTATCTTAAGGGCTCCAATTAAATAAAATGAGAGTGTCAACAACTCAGATTGCATCCAGGCACTCGCGCCACTTCATTCACACCTCAACGAAACTTCATGTGTGAATGGACAATCTATTTTATTTCAGGCGAAACTGCTATCTTTACATACACAAGGTCAGGCGGTAATGGCCTGCTTAAATATACATGTCGCCTTTCCTCACAACAACCCGTACATACTCAAATACAATCTCACCCTCGCGAATTATACCATGCGCTCTTGTAAACTACACATTGGCTTTCGGAAAACAATCACACGTCCTGTCTGGAAGACTGTCGGGTCCTGTCTGAATAACCTCAGTCCAGTCGCTGCCCTTGTCGTTCTAAACTCCGTGCGGCCAGCAAATCCTCGTGCTGTCCCACTCATCACGTAGTACAGTAGTCCTGTCTGTGTCAACCTTGGGTTGTCCTACTGCTAACTCTGTTTACGGGTGTTGTCCCGTGAACTAGCATCCCCCGCCCCATCCTCAGGGTTAGTCCCGCTAATGTCCTAGATATGACACGTCCGTGTCCTCATCTAAGTCCTGTCTTATGACTGTCCTAAGTTATCCCATGCGGTCTGTCTCTATTCTATCTACTCCCTAGTAGAGGTCCTTCTCTACGTCCTATCTGTCCTTACCCCTTATTCTGTCTCCTGTCCTATCTAACACGTTGACAGAGAGGGTGCCACAAGATCACGCACCAGTCGATGAAACAACAATCCTTAGGCTGCTGGAAGTCACACCGACTAGTGGTACTAGTATACCAGAGTATATAACAGACAACACACACATTGATTGATTCGAATATTACACGGATAATTAGCACTCTGTCTGTTCATTCATCCATCCTTGCAACAATCCATCGTTCGACTGTGCATAGACAAGTCTGTCTATCTGTTTTTATATTTGTTTATGTTTTTTTTTTAAAATCTGTCTATCTATTTTACAGACCGCCTTGCGCTAGTTGTTACAAAAATGGTATGAGTTCAAAAAGCAATGGCAAACTACTGAACGTAAACGTGCCAAGAAATCACAGCCGAAAAGTGTTGGGGTTGACTGTGACGTCCAGTAAAGGATATGCAACTAACTTATCTATCATTTTGTATGTCCATATTTGCCGTTTACAATTGGGGATGGATGGGGTGGGTATCGTGGCGTCTCCATCTTGAACCAAATGTGCCGTTTGGACTTGATTTTTTTAAATTTACTAGAATACATATAATACAATCTATCCATCTGGTCTTTAATAGTTAAATCACTAAAACAACCTTCAATACCAGGAAAAAGAGACTGATTATCTACACAATAGTCACGACACGACTTGTCTATCAGACAAAAATTAGGTTATTAGGTTAACTTTATTAACGTGATTTGTGAAGTTACTAATTAAAATAGCAAAATCTGCTATGCCATATGCTTTCATAAAGTCCACAAACTCTGCCTCACAAATGTGTCCATTGTTAATGTAAACATTACAGTTATTTAAATATTGAGCACAACCCACTACTGGCAACGCTGATCGAATTCCGGTATGAACCTAAGGCCTATCCACGTCAATGCGAAAGCACTAGACTCGAGATTCGCTCTCGTTTGAGCTCGTCAGTAGTGCATATCCTTGACCGGACCCGGAAACAAACCCCGGATCACTAGCGTGAAGCGGGTGTGTAAACACTAAATCACGCGGCACACGCTGGACACGGCCAAATTATCATAACTGAATATTCAACGTCACCCATCGTAGGTTGTAGCTCAAGATTTGCCCGATCGCCGCGACTGACGTCCGTCAATCGATGTGGACCCGAACGATCAGGTCTTCCCACTGGCAAGGCACACCAGGCCGCCTAAATTTTAGCGAGCAATAATCAAATTGATATATTTGGTTGTTTCGGGATTTGATATTTAAATATTAAGCACAACCCACTACTGGCAACGCTTACCTGCGAGCTTGTCAGCCCGCTCAATTCCTTGTACTCCCACATGCCCTGGTACGGAGATGAAACTAACTAATTTGCCAGCCGAGACCGCACCAGAGACAGCAGTCACTCTCTTCGGATTCACTCCATCTCTATCTCTTGAGCATGCTCATTGAGTCGCTAAGGAAACATGCCCTAGTGAATGTCTGTGTCTCGAGCCAGGTTATTGTTTTACTTACTGCCATGACTTCCATAGTCAGGCTACTTGTAGTCTCACCAAAAGCACCAGAGTCCTCCTTCACAATTCTCCCTCCGGCCTGAGCCGTAAAGGCCTATGAGTTTATCACATGTAGGACGACCGACCCATATGTGTAAATGACAGTATCACCGTCTAACGAATTCTCGGAAATCAACGCTTGTACTTCCGCCTCCACAGCAGCCGGATTTTCTTGTCTGCATTTTCTGTCTAGTTGTATGCAAACAGAAAAAGACGTACTGAATTATGTTGGCACTTGTACCCACTCCTCGCCAGGTTCTAAGTCCTCAAGTGAACACACCTGTTGAAGAATGTCTTCGGCTTGACCCATCCACGACCTTCCTCTTTTTAACCTGCTGCCCTTCACCTTTATAATTTCACTATGCAGTGGATGTTGTGTGTTTGCTTTAAATCTGAGGTAATCACGTGCTCTGTAAATTTGTATTCTGTCTTCAATGGTTGGAAAATCAAGAAGTTAGCGCATCGCCCTGCATGCTATATCTCTTGTACATCCAAGAATAATGCGCATGGCTTCGTTCTGTAAACTCTCCATCCTTTCTATCTGCATACGGCTGAGAGTCAGGATCGCCATCGCATACTCAAATACAGACATGACCAGCCCCTGGTATAGAAGACATAGATGGCGCTATTCACAGTTTGCTGCCGCCACCACCCGCATCGCAGCCAAATCCCGCTTGGCCTTTGCTGTTACCTGGTCTATGTGCTCATTATAAGTAATGCTTCGATAAAAACGTATCCCCAGGTAATTCACTGCCTGCGAGCTTTCCACAGTCTCTGAACACAGATTAACAGTTGGTGTTGGAGTGTTGACAAAAATGATTATTCAAAGAGAACCATGACACTGTTGCCTTTGTTGGGTTGACAATTGCCCCAGCTTCAACACACCAAGTACTTATGCGATTGAGTTCGGCTGGTAGTTCCACAGCAGCCAAATCTATACTTAACCTGACGATACACTAAAACATCATCGGCATATGACAATGTCCTCCCCGGTCCAGTGATCTACTCGCTGGTGATTCTCACAGTGTGTGCGTTGAACAGCACCGGTTATAATGGTGATCCCTGCGGTAGGCCAGGATATATTGTAGTTGGTTCCAAAGTCCAACTGTCACATCTATAAACTACTCTCCTTTGGAAGAGGGCTGCAGCGATCCAACTAAGGACTTGAGTTGAGGCCGCTGAAGCATTATGAAATCCAATGGTACTCTGTTGTACGCGTCCTCCAGATCAATCGCTATAGCAAAGCTTTCAATGCATGAGTGGATACCTTCATAGACATCATGGGCAAAAACTGCTGCATTGGTCCAGGTTTCTCTTTTTGGACCGTACCCTCCCAGGGTAGGTGGGAAAACACATTGCCCCTCAAGCTGGCTTGATATTTTTTCTGGCAATTAACTTCTCCAGCAGCTTGCCTATTGTATTCTGCATGGTTATTACTCGATATCCCTGAATTTGTATGTGGTCTTTGCCAGGCTTCGTCAAGGGAATCAGATAGCTGTGTAACCACTCCTACTTGATGCTAGCACTCCCTATACTGTTGTTGTACATGTCTTCTAGTTTCTCTAGCTCGTTGTCCGTACACCTATTGATGTCGTCGTATCTCATGCTATCTGGCTCTGGGGCGCTGTGTTTTGATCGTCGAAGCACAGCCTTGATTTCTTTCACTGTCACTGTGACTTTATACGAAATGTTCTGGGCCTTGCACCTGTATGAGGTACCTCAGACCAAGATTTCGGTCTCTCATGTCTGTCTGGTTGCTCTGCTCCAGACAGCGTTCGAAGAGGGATTTGCCCTTGTTCTCGTCAGTCCTCTGCCAGATGAGGTCAGCACCATGGAAGTAAGAAATTCTGTTTTTCCTGACTACCCCACTCATGCTTTTATGTAGTCGCCAGAACAATTCCATTGACTTGTCTGTGTTTACACTTTGACACACCTCAGTTTATTTTTTTCACCACCTTAACCAGTTTTTTTGTTGTTGAAATATTTTACTTTTGTGTGCATCTCTTTGTACGTGCATGCAGGGACTAGGATGGGCAACTATGTTCTTCATAACGTTTTTCCATTTCGTTATAGCACTGCGCTTATCCACCCAGATCCTTCTCCACCTCAAAATTACACCAAGGTGGCAGCTCCCAGCTTTTTTTTCCTGCCATGAAGCTCCCTGCGCTTGTCGCGCCTTACTTTACTCGCCACATCATGCCCTGTACTGTCATACTGGAACGTCTTGACCGATGATTTGTGCTGCCTGGTTCTGCCTTTCTCCACCAATATGCTGCAAGGTGGTGATCGCTGCCGTAGTACCCTAGGAACACCCCATGCACACACTGTAGTGAGTGAAGGAGAAACCAGCGCCAGATCAATAGCACTGCCCTCATTACCGACGACTTGCTGTCCTGGTGACACAGCCACTGTTGATACAAACCAGGACAATGGTTTCAAGTGCAGTCTCGAGCTCCTCCCCCTGTGTGTTGGAGGAAATGTTTCCCCATGATCTGCCTTTAGCGTTGGAATCACCACAGACAATAACATTTCTTTTGTGACCTCATATTTCACTTAAGCACTGCCACTTCTGGGAATCCACACTCGTGTTACGGGCATAACCATTAATCAACACGAATTTTAGACATGATTGAACTCTAACCACCTGTATTTGTATGTCGTCATTGTCCCAACTGGATATGTCTAGCTCTGAAGCCCCATACTGTCGAGAATGAGAATCGCCATTAACAGATATCGCCTATTGTAGAAACATTTGGAGCCGGCCATTTGGAGTAGATGGTCACCCAGTCTTGTCTACTGGAGCGCTACAATGTCATTCCTGTATTCCAGGTTTCCCAGAATAGGGCCTCGTTGTTTTACGTTGGCAGAGTTCCAATATAGAATACGAGTATTCCTGCGGCCCAGACGGTCACATTTGAGTCTAAAATCTATTACCCCACCTCGCATGCCTGCTGTTTGCGGCCACACCGCTGCCCCCGTCTCCTTGCTTGGTTGACTGTGCCAAGGAGCAAGTGCGACATAATCACGTAAATTAGATAGAGCAAAGAATCCCAGAACAGAAACGCTAGGAAATGACGTGACAACACAGAATCGTCACACGGCAATGTCAATAGAAACAACAGACTACCTGGGAGTTTCAACAAGGCGGCAGCTCATGTTAATTCTGCAACCATAGGTCGGCTAAATATTGACTTGATGACACTTCAGTGGCTGAATGAATGCTTAGAAAATGGAAAAGACAATCTATAGAAGCAACACTTATTATGGCCACGAATAATTAAGCAGGCAGACGCAGAAAACTAGACGTCTGCGAAGCGGCACGAAGGACACTTAGCGGATTGACAGAAGGATTCCGCGAGGACGAAAAAGGACATTGTTGATCTTCAAACAGGGATGGCTTACCACAATCAGTAATCTTAAATATGGTATTCTTACGGCCCTACTCGGACAGAACAGGTTACGTAAGCATTTAATTATTGTTTATTGTTGAACTACGCTTATACGCTGAGATTTTCAACGGCGTCCTAACTGTTAAAAGATAACTGACTGGACTTCGTCAATTTCGTTTCTTCGGCTTCCAACATGCCAGTTTTCGAGTCGAGTTTATTCATTTGCACAGTTAATTGTTTGGAATTCACTCTACACCCGAGATACAGCTTGGCAGGAAGACGGGGACATGAAATCGGAGAAGCCAACAACAGCCAATCAGCCACCTAAAGATATAATTATATAACTGGAGAACATCTAACTCCCTCAGTCATGGATGGATATTTGTCACTATGTGTTTTCATCATCGTGAAGAAAGATTACTCCAGTAACAGCCGACTCTCTGTCATTTTTTCGCAAACGACGTAAAGGACATTCATCGACACATCTGGAAATTATATACAGATTTATACGTACATATGGATACAGCGCATTACGGACTTTACCTCCGGCAGCTACGCTTCACTCCACTGTAATGTTTACGGGACATTTGGACTTAGCACATCGGGACGTCGACTAGGACATATTTTTATTTGGATCATTCATCGCTACGATTACCTCAGGACATTAGGACACGGAACTGTTTGCAGGACATTTAACATTTAACTTCTGGATTTTACAACGGACGGTTACAACGGACAGCAGCATTGTCATCTCACGACTTTTACACTTTGCTACAATTTTTTCTATGAAAATTACAACGAAGAACGGCATCAGCAAACTGCAGGCATCATTCATAATTCGATGCCTACATCATCAGTTATTATAGACAGCCATACCACCACTATATTCCTTCACAAAAGGCCAGTATATTTGTTTGATTGTTGTAACTATTGTATTCTAGTTGGGTGTTTGCGTTAAAAAATTTAATATCGTATCCATGGCCGATTTGTCTTCGGTATGATTATGCGGGCGATTGGTGGGCTATTCCTTTGCTAAATAAACTCGTTTATATAGCACAGGGATACGTTTTTACTAACGGTCGTCAGCTCGTTACGAATTCCGTTTGTAGCGACCTCGCGTTTCGTTAGTACGTGTGTCGTGTGATTACAGTCGTATACGTTAGTTATTTATCAGTCATCATTGTTTCTTCTTTTATATGTGACTAGATATGTGTGTCTGCGTTACTAGTCGCTTACCTATCTCGTAATTGTGTATTTCTCTTGTGACGTGATATTCTTTATACCCTATATATTTTTCTACCTATTTCTAGAGTTTACATATTGTAACAAGTTAGGACGTTATTTATTTCTCGCCAGGCTTTCTGTTTTGCTCGTTAATTCAGCTTTACAACATTGTTGATTTTGGGTTTACATTTCGTTCAACTTTTTATACTTTTGGATACATTTATTACTGTCTCCCCTACACATCTGCAATTGGTCGATTGTGCATCGCATATATTTGTGTATTTTAGCTACATAATTTGCAGCAGCATTAGGTAACATGTCGACACTGCAAGATTGTGTGGATATGGATGAGAAGTCAGGTTTGACGGCCAGGAGCTCAGGACTGGATAAGCAGAATTTAAGGAGTTCAGCCAACAGGGGAAGAAGCACAGGGAAGCTAAGCAGAACGGGAAAGAGAAGAAAAAAGAAAACAAAGATTAGCAGCAGAGAAAAAGCGAAAGAACAAAGCAGCACGTGAAAGGAAAGAGGCAAGAGAAGAGAAGAAAGATTAGCAGCAGAAAAAGAAATGAAGGAAAGGAATTAGCCTGGAAAGAGAAAAATGGCGGAAAGGAGGAAGGAATTGCATTTGAAAAGAATCCAAAGAAAAAGATCTGGCCTTTCAAAAAGAAAAACTAGAGGCCGAAGCTCTTTTAAAAGACAAAGAAATTGAAGGGAATTTGAAAGTCAAGACATTGGAGATGGATCGAGAAGCCGAGACCGAACGAGAGAAAACGCAAGCTAAGGCTGGGGATCCTATAAACGTTACCAAGGTCTTATAAAGAACTTCACATAAGGCGATTCGGTATCTGCATGGGTTACTAATTTTGAGGTGGCGGTCAAGTTTTACAAGGTTCCAGAACAGGATTTGCCCATCTTGTTCCACTGTCACTTGGCGTTGGAGCCTTTAAAGGTAGTAGAGTTGAACCAAGAGAACTTACGCACCAACTATACATACATTCGCGATAGAGTATTATCGCATTTCAGTCTTGACGTTGCTGGGTTAAGGACGACGTTTAAGACCCAAACACCGAAAGCAAATCAGACGTTCCTCGACTATGTATCTGAAACGTCATCACTATTTGACAAGTTGTTAAACGCAGAAGATGTATCTTCTGATTTTGAGAAACTACGTGACCTCATGTTGCGAGACAAACTGTTATCATCAGTGTCAGATTCAATGTCCACATTTCTGGTGGAGAAGAGATGCAAGTATATCCCGGAGATGGAAGTTCGGGGAGAGGCATTTTATAACGCCCATCGCGACGTATTTGCTGATGGTGCACAACCAGAACTTGTGATTGGTGCTAGTGCTAGAGTTCAGAATCAAAGAAGTCACGGTAGAGGTAATAGATTTGCTCACCATAGAAACATGGTTCATGTCAACAAAGTTAAAATGTACAGATAATGGCATACATACAGAAATGAGACACCATAAGTTTGAAAGAAAGAAAGAAAAAAAAAAGAAAGACAGACAGACAGAAAAGAGAGAAAGACAGAAAGGAATACAGAAGAAAAGAAAGAGTGAAAGAAATGTTGGAATGAATAAGAGTAATAGTTAAATATATCAGCACATTTTTTACACTACAGACACACTAAGATCTTACAATATAGTTTATTCTGAATTTCGCTGATATGAAGGCAATCTTTTCAGGATTGTTTCACGCTATCTATGTTATTCTTGTACAAATTCTTGATAGCAAATATCCTTTTCTCCACTTTAGCTATCAGACACATGTGTTGACCTTATCTAATAGAGAGCGTTAATATATTTGCTTATTCAATCCGAATTATCTGTATTTCTGTTTACTTTCTTTACAAGTTCTTGCGGATTACACTTCTTTTACAAGACTTCGAGTTTGATATATGTCATATTCCTGGCAAAGATAATAACTTACCGGATCTTCTTAGTAGACTCTAGAAATTCATATCTGCTATCACAGTTCATGGTGTTTGTTGGCGTGCATACATGTAGTACACAGGGCGATCGATTATTTCATTAGTGCACACCCAAATAGAATCTCAATACTTACACAACATACATTCAAATATACATTATATATATACATATTTATTTAATGTGATTCATTGCCAGAATGTAGAACATATTCGTCATGCGGAGGCCGTATAGTGATCCACGGACGTATGATGTTATCAGTACATTTGTGTCTCCTCAACACTGCGTCCGAGTGACTGTTCAGGGACGTTTGAACATTGTGCGGGAACTTTACGAATTCGTCGGGAAATTCGTGTGGATTTGGTGAAGTGACACTAGTATTTATAATTATTAGTTACGTAACTTATATACATAGTTAATTTAAGCATACAAACTTTTATCCCCCCATCGTCCACATGAGGAAGTGAATTCACAATTGTCATATTCATTCGAATTGTTGTCATTAGTCGAATTCATATTTTTTTTATCATTGGTTTAATTAACAATTTTTATCATTAAGCGAAATCACGTTAGTTAACATTGGTTGATTTCGCATGTTTCATCATCAGTCAGTTCCACATTTTTTCACTTTTTGCATCGCTCACATGCTACGTCATTAATCAGATGCGTATTTCACGTTAGGATTCTAATTCACATCTCGATTTTTTCCCCCAATCAAATTCGCAGTTCTCATCATCAGGTGTATTCATGCGTCGCATCATCGAGTTAATCTTTACTAACATTCACACTTTGTGTCATTGCGAAAATTCATACGTCACATCCATTTCACTAACACATAGACTCAAATCATATGATTTGCATTTTTGCTTTATTAATGTTGAAAGTTAAATATAATATAAATATAGTTACGTTATAATATGCATATTCATGGGTAGAATGTTGATAAATTTATATATTGAACGATATACGATATAGATTAGACGAAAAACAGTATCAACTATACATTAAAATGTATCGAGTTGACTAGTATGACACAATGACAGAATGGATTTATTATGCAATTTATCTATTTATTTATTCCAGGTTTAATTAAAGTTGTTATACTTAAGTAATTACAAGATCATAGGTTGTTTATAATTATTAAGATTATGATTGTCCTATTTGGCCGTGAGAAAAAACTAAGTACCGTCTATACATGAGTCGACAATGATTATGCCACAACCGTCAATACATAGGTCGATAATGATTAGGCCACATTATTTTATGGAACAAGTATAGCCAGACCTACATTGATTAGCAACAAGATGACCGTCATATTCGTCACGACAAATTGGACACTTATACGATTGTTTTACGTGATCAGACTACGGCAAAGCCTCACCTTCCATTCAATAAGGATGGATGACATAGCAGTTGGAAATAAATTGATAATATAGTTACAGGGCAATACTAATATTGACGGATTGGTACCTGTTAATCACACACGTCCCCGCACTCGGGATTTATAGCTTGGGTTAGGACGCTTGTCGGTTTCGACAAATGAGGGACTACTGGGTTTTAGGTAGTTAGCACAGCCCTCCCATAGGCAGTGCTACACGACGTCTACCGTGGGTGTATATAGGAGTGCGTGCCCGTTGTATAATAATAATAATTTTTCTAAATTATAGTTTGTGTGTGATTTATAGGAGACCATACCATCCTTTTAGCTCAATATATGGCTCTTTAAGTCTGTACTGCTACTTGTCAGGGAATTTAATTTTTCGTCCGTTAAAAAATGATTGCATCATTTTCAAAGGGGAGGGGGCATACTGCCAAGGAGCAAGTGCGACATAATGACGTAAATTAGATAGAGCAAAGAATCCCAGAACAGAAACGCTAGGAAATGACGTGACAACACAGAATCGTCACACGGCAATGTCAATAGAAACAACAGACTACTTGGGAGTTTCAACAAGGCGGCAGCTCATGTTAATTCTGCAACCATAGGTCGGCTAAATATTGACTTTATGGCGCTTCAGTGGCTGAATGAATGCTTGGAAAATGGAAAGGACAATCTATAGAAGCAACACTTATTATGGCCACGAATAATTAAGCAGGCAGACGCAGAAAACTAGACGTCTGCGAAGCGGCACGAAGGACACTTGGCGGAATGACGGAAGGTTTCCGCGAGGACGAACAAGGACATTATTGATCTTTGATCAGGGATGGCTTTGCAACAATCAGTAATCTTAAATATGTTATTCTTACGGCCCAACCTGGACAGAACAGGTTACGTAAGCATTTAATTATTGTTTATTCTTGTTGACAAGCCTGTGCGCTGCGACATTAAACGGCGTCACAACTGTAAAAGGTAATTATCTGGACTTCGTAAATTTTGTTGGTTCGGCTTCTCATCTGCTGTTGCGTTCGAGCCGAATTGATTTATTTGCACAGTTCTTTTGCAATTCATTCTACACCCCGAGACATAACATGGCAGAGAGTGGCAGACTGCCCTCCGCACGGAGCACAAACGTTGGTCCGGCATGTTGAATACCGAACACCACAGAAACACACACGCTGCGAAAATTCACCCAAGGATTGCTTCGCTCAAAGCACGAACCCCGTAACATCGGCGCAGATCTTGAGAAGAAGAAACTCCTGGTATTACATCCTGGCACATAAATTACACGCAAGATATGAAAATATCCATCTCCTACGCGAAAAAAGTGAACGATCACAAAACAACACAACCGTCCGCCGCCATCTTGACCGCAAGTGTTGGAAATGTGTTAAAACAAAAGAAATTAAAGACATCTTAGAATGTTAAATTTTATTGTATTGTTCAATTTGTACTACTGTATACACCAGAAACACGGAGAACAACGAAAACCATTACAGATATGCTACAAACATTCACTAATTGGTGCCTGCGCAGAATAGTAGGACTAACATTGTACGACAACATTACAAACATGCAGCTCATGTAGAGAGCTAGACGAGCGCAAATGAACCAAGAGGTGAAGAATAGACGTTGGTGCTAGATAGGCCGTACAGTGAGAAAATCCAAGAAGAGTATAAATAGAGAAGCCTTAGTAAAGAGAAGCAGAAACAGAAATTACCAATACGGCAAGGACATGGACAGAGCTGCATGGGATAGGTAAAGATAGGAAGGCTTGGGGAGAGCTGGTTGAGGCCTACGTCCCGATGTGGGATAGACGGCACAGTAGTAAATATAAGCCAGAAAATCATAAAGTGGGGTTTTATGAAACATTTCTGATGTCAAACTTTACAGAACGCTGCAGCCGTCTGCACACAACACTGGAGCTTATTAAAGAAACAAAATACATGTACATACTAATTTCACGTGAAGAAAAGATGGGAGGGGGAAAGAATAAATACAACTGGGAGGAAGAAAAAGAAGAAGATGAAGAGAGTGAGGATTAAGAAGAAGAAATATTGTTATTTTGCTTTATGGCAGCAGAACTTTACATTTAAATGAACATGTTATGTTTTACACACATGACCTCTTTAATGTCTTTCAGAATGTTGTCATAATTTCTTAATAATGTCATGACTGCCTCTTGCACTTTGGATGAATGAAACATGTTTCCGCTGTACACATTCATAATTTACTTGCAGTGTTTAGATTTGAATCAAACATCGATTATTGTCTTCACATATTCCTGTTACATTGTTTTGTCTATGGCAGTCAGAGTTCAGTGTATGACTACCTATCATTGTGTAAGTATCTTTGTGTTTTAAGCAATAAACACACCAGCAAAGTACTCAGTTACTGCAGTTTTTAATGAACCAACATGCAACAATATTCATTGTACTCGTTTCCAGTGTTTGCCTCTCAATGTGCCCAAATTTAATGAACATATCAACACTGAAGGCTTCATTAAGTATGAAACTATTTATCAGTGAACATTAATTTAAGCTTGAATTTAGAACTCTCGTTACTCTTTACCATTTTTATATGAATTATCAATTATACATTCTAAAATAATGAAATAAACTTTAAGATGACGCAGAACTCATAGTGAATACACCAGAAAAGTCCACATGAAAGAACATCACATATAATATATCAAATTGTAAATGCATTTCTTAATACCGCTGGATGATCTACAGCCTAAGGATCATATAAACACATACAATTACTTTCAGCGTTGTCATAAGTATTCGAATGTATCTAACAGGCAGTATCACATAGAAACTCAGATTCGGCAAACAAGGCATCTTCTACTGCTCTCCAGAAAGTACGAATTCGATTGATTGAATTGAAATACCATCTTCACTGAACTTGCCATTATCTGTTAGCGCCCTGATCTTTTCCGGGCACACTGCCCGTGTGTACCAATATCAGAATTAACACAACCAATATTAAAAACATCATGGAAAAAAGGGATATACAGCATGCTTTCAACACCGAGAGGAGACTCAGGGCGATACTACACGTCAGGCAGTTTAGAATATTCTTTTAAATGTGTGAAAATAGCAAAGTATGAAAGTGTTGGAATTGTCCTGTACATTGTACACATCCTGGAAACATTACAATTAACGGTACGGCAAGGACAACCACAATCGGCTTACACCGAGAAACCAAGGCGATATGCGCACCAGTATGAAATGTACACATTGAAATTTTAGTTTCCATATACTTATAATGAATAAGCCCGCCTTAATCAGACTTCTCATAGTGTTTATGGACGACAGACACAGAAAGCCTGGCGTGTTGACAAAACATTGGTAAATAAAACAACAAACTGAGATGGAAAGCACGTAACAGATTCCATACACCATTGGGAAGATAAAACTTAACATAAATAGTTAAATATTGTTGCTACCCTATAAGATTGTTTCTAAGCGGAAAGGGCACTGGTTCATTGATTAAACAAGTGCTTAGAACGTTTCCCCTAGACTGTGTTGGCAGCTCTTTATATTCCAGTGGAGCCTACACGTTCACTTTTTTTTAGTGGCATTACAATCTAGAACCATACATTGGGCAAATGGATTCACTAATTTTTTTTTCTTTTCTGTTCGCATATCCTTTACAGAACATCGCTGTCAACATCAGCATCTTTCAACTGATTGTTGATTTCTTGGCAAGATTACGCTCAGTAGTTTGCCATTATTCACTAATTAGCAATCAGGAAATTGTCTTAAACAACATAGGCATTTACAATGGACAAAGATTTTCGATATTTTTGGACTTACCTGTTTAGACTAATGTTGTTTTCAATATTTATTTTGACAATTATCCTTTAAATTTAATAATTCATTTGCCATTAAAATGGCTGGTGTAACCAAAATAATAATAATAATAATAATAATAATAATAATAACACTATTATACATTAAAAGTTTCGAGTTTTCAAAATGGATTTAAAATTTGACGCCTAGTGCGAAGACAAAGCAAGGCACGCAGTGCGAACCGAAGACAAAACAACATTTCGTAAATGACACTCTGATCGTGCACATGTCACCGCTAATAGCGGCTTAGACAATACCACTAAAAGATATCGCTTATAAAATATAAATTACCATAATTTGGATAATAACCGTGAGGTCTTCAAATTGCCCGATAATGATAGTTGGTATTGATCACCACTTTGTACCTTCGGCGTGTGTAAAGCCCTTGGGCAGAAATGATTACAGGGATCGCACAGTTATATATGAATGGAAATACGACCCTCAAGGGAAGGCAGGGGCAGACCATGGGCATTCCCCGCTATCCAAGGAGGCTTCCAGAGCCGGCACATACTGCTCTGAGAATGGGCTCACCCGAGGAATTGCCACGTCCTGCTAATGGCTGCTTTGATTCTTCTCTTCCATGTATTGGGCATTTTGCTTGCCACTGGTCGCTCAAGATCAAACCAGGTACGGACAGTATGCGGACGACATCCACTAGGTAAGCTCTCGCTTCGGACTTCGGACCACGCAATGGATTCGCTAGCATGCGTTCCATGTCGTGTTATTGAGACGTTCTTCCACCTCTGACTACACTCTCTGTGCGCAAAGATACAGACATTTTTCGTTACCATTTAGTGCGACTGGGGCACTTTTCTACCTTCAGTACCCGCTCACGAGGTAGGCTCCATGTGCTGCCGGCTCAGCACCTTATCTCCGTGCATAAGTGAGCGGAAAAAAAAGGAAACGGCCAGGCCCTCTCATCCGGGGATCCCTCATACCCTCCAGCTGAGAACCTTACAAGACAAGTATCTGAACTAAGCATGTAGCGTGCTCAGCATCTCACCTTCATCTTTCGCCACGTTGTGGCGCCATGTGAATTCGTCTAGCTCTAAGGCTATACCGTGTATGTGAACATAACGTGTTCTAGAGTCTGCCTGCCTCAACAGAGAGAAAGAGAGAGAGAGAGAGAGTGAGAGAGAGAGAGAGAGACAGAGAGACAGAGAGACAGAGAGACAGAGAGAGAGACAGAGACAGGGAGAGACAGAGAGAGACACAGAGAGAGAGACAGAGAGAGACAGAGAGAGACAGAGACACAGAGAGAGACAGAGAGAGAGAGACAGAGAGAGACAGAGACACAGAGAGAGAGAGACAGAGAGAGAGAGAGAGACACACAGAGAGAAATCAAAATCAAATCAAATCAACTTTATTTTAAAAGGGTAACAATTGGGCACGCAGGCCCGTCTTACATTCGGCCCTTCCAATCACTCGTCTTTCGTTCATCAAGAGCATTATACATTTACATAGGAAGAAAGATAAACATTGTAAAATGAATGTTGTAACCATAATCAAGACAAATTACCATGTTATGAGGCCCATGAGAGAGAGAGAGAGAGAGAGAGAGAGAGAGAGAGAGAGAGAGAGAGAGAGAGAGAGAGAGAGAGAGAGAGAGAGAGAGAGAGAGGGGGGGGGAGTGGCACATCTTCATGCTTTTCCCAATTGGACAGGTTATAGTGCCTCATGCCACATGTTGTCTCATGTCAAGGAACCTTGCAATGTTCCGTTCCATGTCACCCAACGGCTTTGTTCTGACTTATCGTTCTCTACACATACATCAAATGGCTCCTCCGCCAAATCTTCTGGATAACTGTAAGTACACCCAACGGTCTGCTTTAACAGTGGTGTTCTCAGCAGATCCACCTGTATAAATACATGTCCACTAATACGGATACGGGTTAATGGTTTCTGGAAATTCATGTCGAACCTTGATTGGGTCAGAAGTATTGTATTGTCCGTCTATTGCTGATTTATTAGATGTCACCTGTGGCCATGACGAACATGTGGTGGAATGTTTTAATTTAATTTTTTTTTTTTAAATTCTTTTGCATATCCCTTTTACAGGACATCGCAGTCAACACCAGCATTTCTGCCGCTGTGATCTCTTGGCAAGTTTACGTACAGTAGTTTGATATTGCGGTGGAATGTTACTCAATCTTAATGTTCCATCTCTACATTCCAGGAGGTGGTATACTCTTTGTTATCACTGACATGTACTGAAGATGTATGTTTTATTTCCACGTGCCATATTTTCATCTACCTGCTTATTAGGATGACTTCGACGCATTCTTCTGCATCTTCCAAAATTTGCTATAGTAGCTTTATCCCTCCCCCTTTCCCCTACTTCCCCCGAATTTGAAAGATATTCTAAATCTGGGTTAATTTTATATGATACTGCTGGTGTTAATCTCATTTCTGATGGAAAGTATCGTAATATACTTCTCTGTTGACAGTTGTACTCTGGAGTGTCTCAGGTGTGGCTGCTGCTTGGGCAGTTTGCACTGCTCCTCGTGAATTATTACCTTGTATTGTTGCTCAGATCGGAATCCAGGAGAGCGACAAGAAGGGGTTATTAATCGTTAGCAAAACTGAATTCATTGTAATGTGGTTTTTAGAAAGAATGTTACAAGTATGATCAAAGAAGAAGAGAATGCTGTGATACTGAGAGTATTAGATGTTACACGAATCACTCATCAGCACCGTAAGGAGAAGACAATTAAATATTTGGGTGCACATCAACAACAGAGGCGGTGAATAGAGAAACTAGCCTTATGTGGGAAGAAATTAGACAAAGATGTAGAGGAATGAGTGTTTCTGGGTCTTCCTCTATTTCTGTTGCCTTTTGGAATCCAGACAAACTCCTCTCTAGGTTATACTATTCTCGAGTTTTCTCAATGTATGTTATTAATTGTGTCAAGATATCAAATAACAGACAGGAGTGCAGAGTCGTTATCGCCGATGCTTGCCCCTGACCAAGCACCTGAAGACGAAGAAAAAAATACAGATTCATTTTCTAGTCTTTTACTCACAAGAAACATTCGGCGACTACATTTCTTTCATAGAAGAATTTATACTGCAACATGGAATTCAAGTACCTAAACACACAAGGAGAAGATCTAACATCGCCCGTTTTAAGAAACCCACTTGAGTGGGATGGCGATTCTGGGTTAGAATATTTCGTCTCAAAACCACAGGGGTTCCATCGCCATGCAACTGTGCATTTATTAAGGATCACTCCAATAACACATGGATATCTCCGCAAGAGCTCCAGTATCTTCCAATAAATTATGCAATGAGAACCTTAGCACAGTGCACGCATTCCGTATTACCGGCGAGGTTCCAAATGTGAGTAAATAAGAATCACGCAAGCTGTAAGTATTCTTCTAGCAGGTTACTTTTTTAACCGAGGGACGTTGTCAGAGCATCAGTCTACACACCCTCTTGTTTTCAAACTTTCCATTACTTATTAATATGTTAGCTATATTTATATACGTTTCTTGCCCTTGTCTAAGTAGGAGTGTCGTTCGATCTACTACTCTATGATCAAGGGAAGTATAATTGTCTTTTTATCTGTGTAAACTCCCCCATAGTCAACACCGCGACATGAACCAGAGTGGAGCACCCTATCCTCTCAGCTACTGCGCCGTCTATATATTTTATTAATTCAGTATCTATTGTTGTTAAATAACTAGTGTAAACTCCTTCAACACGCAACTAGAGAAGCACATGTGTATGCACAACAATAACATGCATCTTACAATATCCCTACGTGCGGGCATGCATATATAATGATATGTGCTTGACTAAAGTGCATTTGTTGGATGCCCATCTGTAAAGACAGCTTTTGGCAAGTAATCTAGATACTTTAAAGTGGCAAGCCGCCAGATGCCGCTCTACAAGCAGAATGAATTAGTCGGGAAAATCTTGCAAGAAAGTAAAGAATATTACGATAAATCTCAGATACAGCATATCAGAATGATCAAAGAAAGGCTCTAAGGCTCAGGCTGATGCATATCCCCTAATACACCACAACAATTGTCGTTCTTGGCCAATATTCATAATGGATCCAGTGTATGTCCAGGTATCTGAAACCCTGGAATCTGCTGCTTGCTCCTGGTCTTTTGCGCTTCATACTCTTCGGTAGCCATCTCAAAATAGTCTTCTTAGTTGTTGATTTGCACTTGTACATCACTCCTCGTTTATCTGTTTTTCTGACGTGTTGCGTTACTTGCACGCCTTGTGTTCAAATCAACAGTTACTTCTTCAAATCTGTGGTTTTACCTCACTAGATTCTTCAACTCATCTACTCATTCCTCAAGCGGTTACATACATGATTAGGACAATGAAAACTGCTAAGATAAAAACAAAACATTAACAGGTTAAAAGCACTAAGGAAGTATCTCACAGTATACAATTGTTCGTGTTTTTAGCAAAGTATTTGCGATTAACACGTCCACGGTCTATCCATACGTAAATGTTACCAATTAAATATGGCAATAACGCGTCTGTTAGTTTTGTGGTAGTTGTTATGTTTACATTGTATGCTTTGTTATGCAGCCTTATATGTTGGATATGCAGATACTGATTGAATCCCTCAAATGTTCATTTAGGCTACTAATGATTTATTCGATACAGCATTCTGCGCTGTGCTCTGCTACCAAACTGTAACATGGATACACATCACATCGCCTTCCAACTATGGACCAGCAGCACAGTAAGAACAGATATCGTTAGCGAACATGGCCATCGGATGGAAACCTGACAACACAAATGTTCACACTCCGAAGGCCTCGTGACTAAGGAACAGTACATCATTCATCTTGGAGTATGCGGCTGAGATGGGTACAGTTCTGTCGTTTCTGGGCGTCATTGCAAATATCCTTATCATTAGGACATTCGTAGCTATGGGGGTTAGTGATGGAGTCACAGTTTCTTTTCTCTCTTTGGCCATCTTCGATTTGATATATTTGATTGCAGGCGTATCCCTGGGGATTACAGTCACTCTGTATATCGCTGAACTCAGATCCCCTATACTGTTCCCAATACAACCTTTCGGTTTGTCTATATACTTTACTAACATTATGATTCTTGTCAACGTGACCAATGTCCTGACCACAACGTTTTTAGCAATTGCCCGCAGCATGTGTGTGGCTAGACCTCTTCAGTTCAAGAATACATTCACCAGAAAGAGAGCAAGCATCTGCATGATTGTGTTCGCTCTATCTGCAATTGCCATTTACTCTCCGATTTTAGCTAACATGGGAATGTCCAATAAATTTGATAAGCTGACCAACAAGTCTCGACCAGTAGTGGTGGGGATCTCCTGCACGAGAATCTGTCAAGGAAGTCGTCTGGATATTCACAGAAGTTTTGTTACCTCTGACTACGCAAATCATTATTATCATCTGCGTGATCATTATGGCTGTCAGTCTTCGGGCAGCTTTCAGATTCAGACAGTCTTCAACAGCAGTTTCTGGAAAAGTGATTGGAGAAGTCACTAAAACCCAAAACTGTTTGGATAAAGAAATAGCTACTAATGTTTCTACAAATACCACACCACACAAACGTACCAACAAGGAAGTAAGAGTGGTCCAACAAGTTGTCCTTATATCTGTTGTGTACATCGTTTGCAACATACCAAAATTGCTAATCAGCCTGGTTTCAATGTGTGAGCCAAACTTTGCTATTGGTAAACGATATACGTATTGTACATGTCCGTTAACGGTATTCGAACTCACTTTGAGCAGCTGAACTCCGCAGTAAATCTACTTATTTACTATAAGTATAATACTAAATTTCGAACCACAGTATTTCGCATTTAAAGACCGCTAAATAGCTAAACTGTAATTTATGTAATTGACAGATTATGACTAAATAACCCTACCAACTCAATACATGTAAAGTAATGAAAGTAATATGAAGAAAGTGGATTAAAAACATACCAGTCCAGTCTGGTATGGCATTAACATGTAATGCTTTTAGTGCATACATCCTTCAGCTTTATCTCGCCTCAACTGACTTTACAATTCAGCGACATGGCCTCAACTTGTTTATCTGTATATACTAGATTGTATGCAGATTCTGTTTTATCCTTGGAAGTTGTTGTAGATGTTAATATTACCTACGTGAATATAAAGGAACGTTAACATGAAAAAGGCGTCAACATGTTTTCTTAGATTTGAAGATTTTATTTACTGAAGTTCATTTTACATTTCAGTGATGTAATGTAAAATGCTACTCCCTTAAATGCCATTATTTTATTATACTGGGTGTTTGAAAATCTCACCATACTTTGTATAGTAGAACAAATTTGAAAAATGAAGTAGCATGGTGTCATTAAAAATGTGCTAAAATATTAATTAAATTAGTTACAATAGTTACTGCTATGGTCACTAACAAAGGAACACATACATCAAAGGGTTGCCTAAAAACCCAATATGGCAAAATCATAATAGAAAAAGATTCAGATTTTAACATGCGTGGTCAGATTATGTGAAAGACCTTTATGATGATACAAGAGAAGATCAGTAGGATAATTTGAATAATAATGAAGGACCATCAATTTTGAAGACGGAAGTTCAGAATGCTCTTAACCATATGAAAACTGGCAAGACCCCGGGTACAGATAACATTACAACAGAAATTATCAATGCCTTAGAAGAATATGGAATAGACAAAGTCACCAGACTGCTGAACGCAATATATGATGCTGGAGATACACCTCCTGAATTATGTAATTCTATATTTATTGCAATCTCGAAGAAATCAGGAGCCTTGGAATGTGATCAACATCGAACAATTAGTCATGAAGATTTTGCTGAGAACGATCATGCAAATTGGAAGAAAATTCAACCCGAAAAAGGAGAAGAACAATGTGAGTTTGTAGAAGGCAAGGGCACAGTAAATGTTGTGTATATACTGAGAACAGTAATTGAACGTTCTATTGAAGTAAACAAAGATCTATATCTTTGCTTTATTGACTACACACATGCTTTCGATAAAATGAGACATGTCGACATGGTAAGGATGCTTGCAGATCTACACATTGATGGAACAGACCTTAGACTTGTGAAACACATTTATTGGAAACAACAAGCTTCCATCAGAAATGATAATGAAGTAGGTCAATATCAGTCTATTAAAAGAGGTGTGAGACAGGGATGTGTAATGTCTCCATATTTTCTTCCCTGTACCGTGAAATATTTTCAGAAATATAGAAGATATGGAAGGAATCAACATTGGGGGACGATACACCAATAACATTAGATATGCAGATGATACAGACTTGATTGCAGACAATGAACAGGACCTGCAACATTTAGTAGATGCGGTTACAGCACACAGTGAACAACTAGGGTTATAATAAAATTGTAAGAAGACACAGATTATGGTCGTCATTGGGAAGAAGGAAATACCACAATGTGATATGCGAGTAAATGGACATTATTCTTAAGCAAGTGAATCGGTACAGTTATCTCGGAATAGTCATAACATCTGATGGGAGATGCCTTGAAGAGATTAGAACAAGAATTGCCATGGCGAAGTTAGTCTTTTGCAAGATGAAAACATACTGACCAATAAATAGATATCAATTGAAACGAGAAAAAGAGTGTTGAAGTGCTACATAGTTCCTGTACTTTTGTATGGATGTGAAGCGTGGACAATGAGCAGACAAGCTGAAAAACATATGATGGCTGTGGAAATGTGGTTTCTGAGGAAAATGCAAAGCATACCATGGACAGACAGAAAAACCAATGAACAGGTCCTTCAAGAAACAAATGAAGATCGTAAACTGATTAGAAACATTAGACGTGGACAGTCAACATTTTTTGGGCATGTTATGAGAAGAAATGAATTGGAGAACTTGGTTACAACTGGCAAAATCGAAGGGAGGAGACCAATTGGAAGACCGAGTAGTAAATACCTGGATAGCTTGGCCGCGTGGCATGGCCGAGACACTATTATCGGCAAGGCACATGATGGACGGATGGATGGATGGTCTTGCACTGTTTTGTGGAAGCTGGAAATTCTTACTTCAGTTGATAACACCATTCTGTTCGGAGTGCAATGAATTACCTCAGCAGACGACAGCCATTCACTTCATATTGCTTCACAATGGTCTCTGGAGCACAATTTTTGATGACGTCATGTACTTAATTTTTCAAATGTACTCTACATACAAAGTGTAGTGAGACATCACACACACCCGGTATAATAGACTATGGGTACTAAAAACATTCAAATGTTGATTAGTCCATGTATTCCTTTTGTCTGGTCATTATTTAAATCCAGCTTCAAATTTCTATCAGTGATATGAAGGCTATAAATACATAATGCGCTCATACGTATGGTACTCTTCTTTTTCAGCTCCCTGTCTTCCATTAGGGATGCCATGGCGTGTTTGTAGTTGTGCACTTTAAATAATCGTCACCATGGTTATTATTATTATTATTGGCTCGTTCATATTTGAAGGACATAGATAATTGTATTCTCAAATGTGTTCTCAAATAATTGATCATACCAGGAGTGTGCTTTGACGTCTTTAAGTATCTTATCTTATTCTTATTATATTCGAACGTCCACGTCTTCACTGTCATACCATGAGTCACATAATAAGACTTCAACTCTATTAATACAACCAAGACGCGGTACGATTTTATCACAATATTGTCACAGCAAGCTTCATATGGTTTCATTATATGTTTAAACGCTTACACATTTTACTGCACCATGCGATCAGTCATAACCACTCATATACTAACACTTGAAAGGGGTAACTAAAATCTATACGCATGTGAGATGAGATGTCCAAGGAAATCTGCTAACTTAAGAATCCGAGACTGAGTAAGACATGTTGTTATCAAACAGACAGTGGGATCAACACCGTGTGCCACGTTTATCGAAAGACAGAAAATAAAGTGGTTTGGCCACGGAGTGACACTATCTAATGCCAACCATCGGGCGCTGGAGCGCCAATTATTCCTCCACACTACGCTTTACGGAGAAAGGGGAAGATGATGATAATGGTAATGATGATGGATTCTTCACTCTCAACCACGGTCAAACGCCGAGTGTCCTTCAAAGAGACGCTTTGTTTCCTACTCAGCACCTCTCGGCGTTTCAGACAGTATATCAAATTTGTTCTTTATTTTGAAATTAAAATGGTCTTGTATTACCTTGTCATTTTTCAATGCACACAGATCATTTAGTGTTTCCTGTTGTATACTTGACTTTCTTTAACTTTACCCTAAATGTTCCTGTAATCAATTTGTGACCACTGTAACAATATACCAGTCTGATTATTTGTCCATCTGACATTTCCTCAGAGTAATGAGTATTTGCCAAATCCTCTGGCCACTTCCTCCAGCACACTTTTCTCATGGTCATGATGATTTATCTCTGATTCCAGACTATATACATGACTCCACAGGTGTCTGATCACATCTACCGTATCGTACCGTATCTTCGCTGGTTGCTGAGGATGGGGACGGAGCGCTTATGGGAATGTCCCGAATGCTGTGATGTCGGTTCCTAGATCAATCAATCAATCAATCAATCAATCAATCAATCAATCAACCGTATCGTACCCACCCAGCGGTGCAGCCCCAGCCAAGAAGAAATGGGGAGCCATAATGAAAGCAGGCCTCACAAGGTAAACAAGTGAAGGGATGAAACGGGTGGAATCTCATCTCATCGAGTTCCTCTTGTACCTTGCGTTACCAGGTGAAGCATACACAGTGGGAGAGTGCCGGTTCATAGGCTTCATATATATTGATTCATATGGATTCTGTTATTGCCAGTGTCCATCGTTTACATGGTCGGCTTCCACTACTGGTTCCGTTTGGTGTGAACATCACGACTTTTTTTTAAATATACTGTTAGGTAGTAGCATACCACCTGGTCAAACAATTTAACTTGCTGTTTTATGATAAGATATAGTGCTGCAATAACCTCAACTTTAGTCCTGATTTCTGTATTTCTGATTTTCTTTTTTCTAGGTAAATTGAATATTCTTCTTAGCAATCTCATTTCCGTTGTTGCAATTTCCTTTCTCTTGTTCTGTTATTGCCCAGTTTTGGCATTTCTAGCATAGATCTGGTAGGAAGATTGTGTTGTAGAGTGCTTATTTTTAGTATCTTTTGATACATGTTTGTTCTTTAGTATTGGTGCCATTTGTCCAATGAATTGGTTTGCCTTATTGCATCTTTTATCGATCTCCTCTTCCGATTTGCCATTTAATGATATTATACTTCCGAAATACTTGAAGCTCTTTACTTGTTTCAGGGGGTGTTCTTTTAGATGCATTTTTGTTGTATTTTTATTTTATTTTATAGTCATTACCTCACGAGGAGTGGCTGGCCGAGTGGCTAAAATGCCGGATTCTCCTTCGGGAGGCTTGGGTTCGAATTCTGGGTAAGGTGTGGAGCTTCTTTCTGTCGGGGGCAAAAAGAAAATTCTAAATCGCACAGTTCGCGGCGACTGCACTAGCTAGACGGCCTTAATTCCTCAGGATCAAGACTCCTCTGTCATACACCGCAAGTTACTATATTGGCAGTAAATGACTGTGTTTTATTGGACAGTCATTACCTCTGTTTTAATTTTTATGTTATGCTCCTTACACACATCGTGTAAGCTGTTTATAAGGACTCGCAATTCTGCTTCTGATTTTGCTGTTAGTGCTTGATCGCCCACAAATAGGAGTTCTTTAATGGTGTAATTCTCCTTTGGTTCTTTTTCAGAGTTCTGTTCGTCATGCGGTGTTGTTAAGTCTCCGTTTGGCTGGTTTCTTTTCATTTGCTGTCAATATAGTTATCAATAAGAGGGGGATGTGACACGACCTTGTCGTATTCCGGATGTTATGGTGAAGGGTTCTGAGTGTCCTCCGTTTGTTCTTACCGTACATAAGATGGTTAGATGTGCATTCACACAATATCGTTTAAGGATTTCTCACAGCTTATTTCTATCTGCTATCAAATGCTTGTTCTTTGTCGACAAAGGCTAAATAGAGTGTTTCATTAAATTCTTTTTATCTTTCTATAAGCTGTCTAAGAGCAAAGATGTCATCTGCGCATCCCTTATTTGCCCTAATCCAACTTGTGTTAACTTATCTGGGGTTCTATTGTAAGTCTTAGTCTTTTCTCTAGAATTGTGCAAATTTTGTTTCCAGTATGACTCAAAAAGAAAATGCCTCTATATTGTGTGTAGTCTCTCTTCCTGTCTTTATTTTTTTCCAAATTCGTATAATTATGGCGCTTCTGCTGTCTGTTGTTCAACCCAAGT
This sequence comes from Cepaea nemoralis, assembly GCA_014155875.1. Classification (NCBI taxonomy): domain Eukaryota; kingdom Metazoa; phylum Mollusca; class Gastropoda; order Stylommatophora; family Helicidae; genus Cepaea; species Cepaea nemoralis. Next base: position 221,811 of record JACEFZ010024840.1, read on the forward strand.
ATGGTTAAACAGTCTAGGTAGCCATGCTGTTCCTTCTTCTATTGCTGCTCTAATTAGTTTATTTGGTATTTCGCCTTGTTCCGGTGATATATTCAATGGGGCTAATCTTCTCCAATTTCTTCGTTTAGTCTTTGAGTCTAGCTCTAGCTCTTCGATGGCATCTGTGTCAGTTGCTTGGATTCATGTGGCATCTGATGAAATGTTGAGAAGTTGTTCTAATTATTACCTCCATCTTTTCAGGATTTGATTTTGGTCATTTATTGGTTCTCCTTTCTCGCTGTTTATAATTTCAATTGGATCAAAGGGTTCTGTTGTGATTCCCATTGCACAATTCGTGTTCTAGAAGTCTGTAATTACCCCCTTGTAGTTTTTATTTAGGGTTTCTCCATATTCCTTCCTGTCTTCTTGTTTTTCTCTCTTTATTATTCTATTTGCGTGATTCTGCTATTCTATATTCGATGTGATCATGATCATGTTTGCTTGAAATACACGAAACTGACACATATGCCATCAAAGAACTAGAACCAGACACTGAAAGAAAAAAAATTAGAGAAGCTTATAGATAAGCTCCACGGATAGACATGTGAAGTGAAAAGACGAGGGCTCACTAGAAGAGGGTCAAAATAGAGGTGATAAACAATAAAATAGAATAAATAAAACTAAATGCAACAAAGCCATAAACTAGCAAGAAGTATAGTGAAACAAGAACAATAAAAATAACCAAAACCATCATTAAAATGCGAAAACAGTTGTGACTCAGTCGAAGTGAGAATCATATCTGTACTGACAATAGTGATGACTGTTATCGATCTGAAATCAAATATACAAGTAGGTAACATTTCGTCTGGAAACTCGACGAACCAGCGACAAAATAGACATGTCGATCGAATCCTTTGTCAACAAACAAAGAAAAACAGGAACACTTAGCTGAAAAAAAACAACACCGGACATTCTTAACAGGTCAATGACGTTCAATATTCCAGTCTACACAGTGACATATGAGGCAAATATGGCACAGAAATAAAGAAAGGAAAACGACAAGTACAACAATTCGCTTACTGACACTATTCCTGTTTTTCTACACGGACGCCAGTAGCTGGGAAATGAGTAATGACATGGTCAAGAAACTGGTGGGTGCATAAATGTGGGTTTTTGGAGAATGTTGAAGAAAACAAACGCAAGGGGTTAGAATTGCAGAGAAACATGTATGTGTACTGCATGGAAAGATAAACCTTTGCTAACAACACCAACTTCGAAGACAGATGACGTTAATGATTGGGGGAGGGGTGATGACCGCCGATAAATGCTTCTGACCAGGTACATGAAGGAGGACGAGGAGGAGGAAAAGAAGGCGAAGTAGAAGAAGAAGAAGAAGAAGAAGAAGAAGAAGAAGAAGAAGAAGAAGAAGAAGAAGAAGAAGAAGAAGAAGAAGAAGAAGAAGGAGAAGAAGCAGAAGAAGAAGAAGCAGAAGCAGAAGAAGAAGAAGAAGAAGAAGAAGAAGAAGAAGAAGAAGAAGAAGAAGAAGAAGAAGAAGAAGAAGAAGAAGAAGAAGAAGAAGAAGAAGAAGAAGATGATGATGATGATGATGACGATGAAGAAGAAGATGGCGATGAAACTTTAGGAGCAGAGCAGAGAAAGAAAAAAAAAGACAAAGCAGCTGCAGCTTTAGAATAATAATAATAGTAGTAATGATGATGATGATAATAATAATAATAATAATAATAATAATAATAATAATAATAATAATAATACTAAGTAGTGCCAGCGAAGCATCGCAAGAGTACGGTACCACTTGAAATCTGATTATGTGCCCGTCGGTCCTTTCCTCGGTGTACTGAGTGTTTCCCAGATCCTCTGGTCCCTCCCTACTGAATCATTTTTCTCCATGATGGTGTGTCTGTTTTTCCACACTACACACACGATCCAAAAGGACCCTGTTTTATCATACATCAATACAACACCCAGCGGTGCAGATCCAGCCATTTTGTCCACCTGCTCGTTTCCCAACATACCAGTATACCCTGAGGGGGAAAAGATCCAACAGATGCTCCATATCTTTGAATTTTCAATTGATGCATGTCATATTACACCAAGCGTACCCGTCTTCATCTCAGTCAGCACGATCTGTGAACCCGTTACAGTCACAAGTGTTTCTTGTGTCGTCCAGCCAGCTGAACATCGTAGTGACTGTTTCCATCTCCGATCTCAGATTAGATGTGGTATCATATGCCAGACTCCCCTGCACTAAGTACCGTCCATTAGCCTTCTCTATGGGCTTTCAGGTGCTTATTATGCCTCTTAGCACAGAACCATCCGTGTAGATTATTACACAACTAGGGCGTACTTTGACAATGTGAGCTGCCTCATTAAATCCTAAACTGCTTAGATAATCAGAAGTTGATAGAGTATAAACAACACTCTTCTTTTTCCATCTCCATTGCTGGCGTAGTCTTTAGGCACCTGTTATTCTTAGACCTCATAACATGCCCTTGCACGTGATCCGTGAAAGATAAACTTATGCCGAAGATGATTTCCATATGCTGTTGAATTCTTTTTCTGTTAGCATTACTGCTGATTATTGTGAGACCTGCGACATTAGCCTTAACAAACGTTTTGTCCAAAGAGCACCATACGAGGGCGCCTTATCTGAGTTGATGGCACCAACCATCTCTGTGCAGTAATCTATCAGTTTGTTTACTGTTTCCTGCAACCCTTGCACATCTTGAGTCATGTCGCTTCAATGCCTCTACTCAAGGATATTAACTGCAAACATCAGTATATTTCCAATTCCTTGTGCATCAGTACTTTCAATCGTGTTTGTGTAAACGTTCAATATACTAATGCACGTCCTCCCTGAGGCCCTTGAATCTAGCCAAGCGCGACCAGAGTGGAAGTTAGCTGCTTTCAAATTCATCACCCAGGGACTAACACCCTTCTCCATAAGAGTGCATATTAAGAGATCATATCTGACTGTTATTTACGTCCCCAAGATCCAATGCAGCTGCTATTGTTTCCTGTCTAACCTGGTACCCCTTATAAATATCAATAGCAAATGTTGCTGCCTTTGCCCAGGTGTCTTTCCTTGGCCGGAATACTCCCCGATCCTCATGTAAGTAACGCTTCTTTTCCCAAGTATTTCTACAAATTAACGGTAGCAATCTTGTCCAACATTTTGCCAAATGTATTCTGCAAGGTGATAATCCTATAGTCATCGAGTCTTGAATTGTCCTTTCCTGCTCAGAGAAGTGGATTAAACAGCTGTACACCCACTCTCACGCAACACATGTTGTCCTAATGCACAGAATAAAACAAGTAACCATCTAACCCAAATCTCCACCATACATATCCTGCAAATGAACGTATCGAAGCCCGCCAGGCCCTTACGCAGTGTCCTTTGCTTGCAGTTTTCAATATATATTTTATATTTTCTACCTGTATGACATCTTCTTATTCGTTTACTGGATAAAAACAAGCTAGTTTCGCTCAAACTGCTCTCCCCGATGTCTCCATAAATGTGATCATGTTGTGTTACAAATTTCTTTAGGAAGGATTTCCCTTTCTAATTGTCCGTTATCATGGGGAGGATGCTATTCATACATTATTCTTCTCATTATGGTACTCTGATCTTTACTATACATTTGTCGGTGTACATTTTCCAGAATCTACGTAATGCCTTATAAACAACCAACTCACTCATGAAATTATCTTCTTAAGCTTTGTTTTAGCTACGCAGAGCTTGAATTCCCCTACTTTCTCCAACTTAATTCTCTCGGTCCTTATGAATGTCATCATTGACACCTTGTCGTCTTGACAGACGATAGTTTGTTAACATTGTGCTTCAAAATAGCTTAATAACTACAACCCATGGCTGTGGCGAATGTGACTGTTAAGGCCAATTCGTGCTGTAAATGTTCGTCCACAGTGGATGCATGTGAACACATAGTCATTGTCATCATCATGCACCATCTTACGTCTCACACGCTCGATGTGTGACTTATCCGCAATAATTTTCTCCTGTGTCTTTATTCCATTTATGATATGTGCCCTCCATACAACATATTCAGCGGTGACTTGTTCCCAAAGTGCATTATCAATGCCTGTATCAATCATGTCCCGCTTACACACATCTTTGTATCGTAGTAGAGGTCGACCCTGAGATCTCTTACCCAATTGTAATTCACCATAAAAGAGGTCCTTTGGTATGCTACCATCATCCATCCTCCTAACGTGTCATATCCATCTAAGTATACGAAGACTGAGCGTAGAATATACCGTCACACAACCTGATCTTTCCAATTCTTCAGTATTTGTGATTTTGTCTTGTCACTTAATACCAAGTATTCTTCGCAGGCATCGCATTTGAAAGCTGTTTAAACGTTTCTCTTGGTGTCGGTAAGTTGCCCAGGCTTCACCGCCATAAAGAAGAGTACTAAGGACACAGGCTTGATAGACAAGGACTTTTGTTTTGGCAGTAAGCTTCCTGTTCTCCCAGACTCTGTTTCTTAACCTGTTAATCTTTGTTGCTGCCTTGCTAATCCTGATGTTGATTTCCTGATCGAGGGATAATTTGCTATTTACCACTGATCCTAGATATGTAAAATGGTCTACTATCTCTAGTTCGGCGTCGTCAATAAAGATTGATGGTACCCCATGTGCACCTTGTGACATAATCTGTGTCTTCTTTTTGCTAATTGTTAAACCAAGTTCAGAACAAGCATTGGATAATTGCAACTCTGTTTAATTTCCACACATGTTCGACTTCGAAAGTCCATCATGGGATGGGAAAGGAGGTGTAATAAAATCGACGCTTTCTAACACATGCCTTATGTCGGAGGATGCAATGTGAGAGTTGGTCCGTTCATATCTGAAGACTTGCGTACCCTCGTAGCCTTGATCTTGCTAGATTTAGAAATCAACACTGAGCATGGCAGGTGGTCGCGTCCATGATACCCCAAATGGTTCATTTCAAATACAAAACGGCCTGAGAAATGACAGATCAGTTGGAGTGAAAATTTAACCATTGTTCATCGTATGCATCGGCGTGATGGTCTAACTTTATAGTTTGGTATTTGAGTTATCCTTGTCTCTGCCACTCTTATCTTAAAATAACATTGTCCACCAACCTTTAGCTCCCCTTTTAGATAAATGGGACAAAATGAATTAAACAGTATGTCGTACCTCGAGTAACCAATATGAAATGTTCAAAATGGGATTATGTGATACATTTCCATATAATTATTCATCGTCATCATCAAGTGCCCTGTCGGCTGGCGTAGATGTTCATGGCTCTCCACAGATCTCGGTCTTTGGTGTTCTGGATCAACTCTGCTGATGATATCCCTCCATGCCACCGTCTCAATCCACCCAGCATCATTTCTCTGGTGTGCCTCTGCCTCTACTCCCCTCAATCTTTCCAGTTGTCACGATGTTCTCCAATGCCTCTCTTCTCATCACATAACCGAAGAAAACTGTTTGTCTCTTTCTTATTGTTGTATATAATGTTCTAGTTTCATTAGCCTGTTTCAGGCAATAATTGTTAGTTACTCTTGCAGTCCAAGAAATTCGCAACACTCGTCTCAGGAACCACACCTCGGTTGCTTCTAATTTCTTCTTACCTTGTTCATTTACATTCCAAGATTCACTGCCATACAGCAAAACTAGTTCTACATAGCATTTCAGCACTCTCTTTCTTACATTCAGTGATAAATGACTTATTGCTCTTCATTATATACTCTTCATCTTCTAAAATGAGGCTTTTGCTTGCCCTATTCTGCTCTTAAGCTCTGTTGCACATCTTCCATCTGATGTTATAAATGCCTCTAGGTATTTAAAATTATCGACTTGGTTAAAAATTGTCCCTTCTATTTCTATGTCATATTTTGATGTCATCATTTTCATTGTTACTGTTTTCTTGATATTCTATTATATTAGAGACATGAATTACCAGAACAACAAGCAATTTACACATAATACCTAGCAGTTAGTCTATAATACAAGACACACCTAAGGTCTGTGCATAATACACTGTTGTGGTGCATGTAAAAAGATCAATGGCATTCTTCTGTTTCGTATCCTCTTGCTGTAAGTTCTGTACGATCTTTGTCCATATCACGTTTGCACTTGTTGAGCAACTATCCGTTTTTTTTTCTCTATTTACAAAGAGATAACCAATACTACAAGCTATCAACAAAGGCAAATTGGCAGGCATGTCCATGGGACACATTGTTCAGTCCCATTCCCATCCCATCCCTACGGTCATTTTGCCTGTCCCATCCCATGGGATTTCCATGGGATTCCAATGATAATACTAATATGGAATACAGTTCAAATCAAATTATGAAATTTATGAAAGTTTAGGGTTAGTGTCTACTAAATATGACTGCATGTACGAAGAGACATGTGAAACAACAGAATTTATTAATTTTAATATTCAAGAGTATTTTATTAAAACAAAGTTTAATCTAAATATTACAATTCAGCGTCATTATGACACTCTCATTCTGTTTCAGAGTCACTCTGCTAATTCAGCACATTATCAATTTCCTGCTGATCGACTGTTTCTAATAATTCAGTTAATCCAGGTAATTCCTGAACCATTTCCACAATTTTCATCTTACATGCAAATCTGATATACACAGAGTTTATAACGAGAGCTGGTAACATCCGTTTTCGAAACTTACTCAATAACAATTCAGCTGCACTAAATAAGTGTTCTACTGCCGCTGAGGACATTGGTATGGCCAAGACAATTTTCGCACTTGTTGTTAGAAGTGGAAACCTATGTTCATTTTTCCAATAATTTAATGGTTGTGAAGTTGGTTGCCGTAATTTTTGAAAGATGGTGACTTCATCCTCAAGGCATGTGTTTCTGGAGTCATCAAACTTAAGTGTTTTTGTTTGGTGGAGGATCAAAAAATAAGTCAAAATCACTTTTCGGCTTTTGTTCTACAACTCCTGCTACTTCACATACAGCAGATGGTTCAGTCGAAAGATTTAAATCTTTGATGAATGAAATAACAGTTGGAATAACAGACTTAGAAAAACCGATTCAATCATTGGCCCATTTATTGGTGTCAACATTCCCTTGCTTTTTAGTAACAACTGACTTAACCATGCCTTCTGTTTTGGCTTTGATGTCAACTCGAGTAAGGAATGCTGCAGTAACTGCCAAAGAACTGCTGCAATATGGCCAAAGTTTTTCTCCAATAATTTTCTGAAAGTTTTGACAATATTTCTTCACAATGCTGCTGGACGTTTCTTCGTGAATATCAACAATAACTTTGTACACCTGATAGTCTATGAGGAAGTATAACAGCAAAATTAAATGAGATGTAGTATCATCAATTTCTAGTTTGTCCAAAAAAAGAGTTTTGAATTTCTCATGTATGTACAGCATTCCTTTAATCTGAACAATATTCGGAATGTGGTTTAAGAATTCTCCATCATCTCCATTAAAGTAATGCGAGTAATTGGTATTTTAAATGGGCATTGAAACGTTGGTAATATGATCGCATGCGCGCATTTATTAATTTATCCGGTGTCCCACCACGAGATAAAGAATTGATACAAGTATATAAAGAAAAAGGAAGGATAAAAGGCTTTAAAAAGGTTTTTTAAAAAGTTGCTATGACATGGCTACTGTCCCATGTGTCCCATGGGAAATACAAATGTTTGCTCTCCCGCCCCATTCAATCCCATGGGACGTTTTCCATAGGATTCCATTGGGAATCCCATTCCCATGGACAAGCCTGCAAATTGGAGCTGCAGTTGCCATCATCCACAAATCTGAAAGAAGATGATTAAACGAATGTCAAAGCGGAGTTAACAAATGACCACATAAAGGATAAATAAAATCCTGATATCCAAATGAAACAAATGATGCGGCTGCTGAGGTGTCCAAAGAATCCAATAAGAGTCATTGTATTGACAGCGGAGGAGATCGAGATCCTTGCCAACGTGATAAAGGACAAAAAGACTACAGCAGCCAGAAAGATACATACCAAAAGTTATTCAATGTTTTCTGTGACGTTATGGGCATGAAATATTCTGCAACAAAAAGAAAATCATTCACCATCACTGAAAGAAAATATTTGAAAAATCGTCACATGAACAACCCTAAATATAACCAGTGCTGATAAAGCATGTCGAACAATGTGGTAATGTTTTTCTTTCTTTCTACATATTTGATTAGAAATTATGATAACCACAGACCAATTGTCCAGATGCGAGACGGCTTCATTCGTAGGTTCATGTAATACTGAATGTATGGCACCCATCTGAATATCATTAAGTAGTTTAGAGCTGTACCTTGTGCCTGATGTTCTACGGAGCAATTAGTCTGCCAAATAGTGGCCAGTATAGTCTGTCAGTAATGAATGACCAACGTTTCGGTCATAGGCTTGAACGTGCCATTGGTCATTATTTTGCATGGAATCTGGTTATTTGACCTCTTTACTGTAAATGTTTGGGTCTAACGAAACTATACTGCCAGAGGAGGACAAGTAGCACCCCCTGTTGATCTCAGCGACGTAATTGTCCAAATGATTCTTTCTTTGAAGGTCGAAGGACATACATTGCCTGCGAGATTGCCATCATCATTTTCTGGACATTTCAGTTTCACGATGAGACATGCTTCTGTAACAGGATAGCTTGATGACTTGATACCGTTGCTTAACATCCCGTTCAGTCTTACTGGCGCTGTCACTTAATACCCAGCAAGTTTTGATGTTGGTTTTGGTGTAGCTGCTGCAGCCATTGTTGACACTTTAGTTAATATTCTAAGGTATGTAGTCCATGCTGACTGAAGCAATAAAAGAGTTCGAAACCCTCTTACCTTACCTGTGTTACTGTCCGAAATGTATCGCTTGACACCGTTGCTAAATACATTAATCCATATTGGCATCTCGGTGCCGGTTCGGAATAATATCTGTTCACAAGACTATATTTAAATTGTCTTTCCTCTTTGTCGTGTCTCGGCTGTGTTCACTGGTCAGTTCAGTTCAATTCAGTTAAAACCTGCTCTATAGCGAGACCCATCAATTAATAATTTAAGGCAATAATTACCAAACAGCAGAACAATCGTAGTGACTTGACACTCACATGCCGTTTCGGTGGACAGGGAATCATCCGCAGGGAAGTGGATTCGATTATGTAAATTTGACCTAGGTTCACAGTAAGACCCATCCTAAAATGGATACTAGTAAATGTCTTGGAAGTAAAGGTGGTCGTGTGATACTGACCACATCCCCCACGAGTGCTGATTGGTCTAGAACAATTATGTGTCAGGTAATATACTAGATACTAAGATAAACGAACTGGTCAAACAACATTCCGGTTAACAAGACGAAATCATATTCATAGATGTATCCGTGAGACGAGGTTCAATGTTATCGTGGGCTTACTCGGCACAACAGATGGAGTGAAAAATCAAAGACAATAGCTGCGTGGTCAAGATAAATACACCGTGTCTGGCTGTGGAGATCACAGCTGCCCACGGAGCACTAGCAGACACAACAGAACAGGAAGTCACTCACGCGATAATAATATCATACTCCATGAACATGATACAGAAAATCGCAACCGGCAGTCTCCGCTCCGAATGGATAGATAGCATTTGGTAGTCTCCCCTCAAATCACTCACCTGGATGTACACACCCGAACATGCCGGGGAAAAATATAACACACCCACAGACTTGTAGGCAAATACTGCACCAATGTAAACGGGAAGAAGCATGGGTAGGGCTGAAATAATCAAAGCAATTTGGATTGCGTTGGCGGATGCTGACTCGACACCGGCGGTAGTCCGACTGCAGGAACTGGCAGTGTAACCTTATAAAGCGCTTCAGTATTTCCCAAGCGTATGCCCACTGCCCGAGGCTAATATCGTTTGAAAAGAGCGAATCTCCCATGGAGAATACATGATCATCCCAACAAATTCTAACTGCAGCATATGTGTAGTGGGTAGACATTCATCTTTCGACTCGGTGATTATAGGTTTGAATTCGCATCTTGGTGGTGGATGATAAACATCCGGGCTCCAGCGTCTACCTATCCTTAGTATGGGTACCAGGAAGTATCTGGCAAAGTGAAGCCGACCGGCTACTTACTGACCACATCACCTTTGGAGTGCCGATTGGTCTATGCAAGTATGGATCTAGCACCATGTCTGTACACATCAGAGTGTATGTAAAAGAGTCCTTTACTTACTCACTGATTCCACATTATGTGCTCTTAGAAGCAAAACAGAATACTTTAAAAAGTAGCAATTTGTCTTCGATTCTGAGATGCCTATGTTAAAATTCACACTTCGTCGACAAGTGATATATTAGAGATGAAAGCATTAGTGTCATAACAGTCAGAGTCACAGCAGCGGCTTTCAACCTCATCACGGAGATAACTGGCCAGTTAGCCAAATCGAAGCCTTATAGGGGGATTACAACCCAGAACCACCAGGTCGACAAGCGAATATGCTGGCCACCGCTTCAGCGTTGCTTGGAGATAATTATGGCCTAATGCGAATTTCTCCTGGATCATGGTTTGAAAACCTCTGCGTCAGAGCATTAGTTTCGTATTGTTGATGGAATGCACAAACTTATGAAAGGCACAAAGTTCTCACTCTGATGGATTGTCTTCTAGTGCCATTTCCCAGAGATAATGCTTGTTTTTTGAGTGTTTTGTTCCTTCAATATAATGATTGTGTTTCTTCTTCTTCGTTCGCTTTTAGGCCCCATTATGTGGTAAAGCAAGGAAAGCAACAGTCAACTGGAATTTTTTTGATATCTCAATACCGATGAAGAGATTGTAGGCCACAAACGTTTCTATGTTCAACATATGTTGGATGCTCGTGCATTTCATGTTAGCTGTTATTTTATCAGTTGCACAGTTACATTAATTAGTATCATGTTGTATTTCAGTCTATTCCGTTTTATAGCAACATCTACACATGCAATATCAGATTTATCTGAAGCGGTGTCTATAATAAAAGAAGTACCACGGGCATTGCAAACGTGGGTGATTGTGCCCCGTGGTAAGGTTATGCATTTTATCATGTGTCTAAACATCTGTAATGACGCTGTCAGTGGAGAAAATAGCAATTGTCAAATTATCATTTGTCGAAGAAACCATAAATGCGTACTAACATCGATATTCATTGTTACTCTACGATAGAGATGGCTGCCAGTTTAAAATAAATTATCTGAAAATAGGATTAGCCCTGAAAATATGATTGCACCATTAGGAGCTACGAGTGTACGTAATTGTCGTTATCATGAGATTCAATATTACCAGTAGAATGTAAATATAATTGTTGGTATTTTTCTGTAGCAGCGGCAGGGCACTTTTAAATACTTCACAATAACACTATGATCAACCGACACTTACCAACAAATGGTAACACTGTGGTGACACATTAGAAAGATATCGATTTCATAAGCCCAATGTCTTCGAGTGCCATTGTAATATTCCTTACGGAATTCATGATTAGAAGTGTCAACAATTATTATAAGTACACCAGGAAAGATCATTGCAGTGTATACTTATATCAAGTTACCCATACATTTAGTTGCAAACAAAAGATGTTTCCAAACACGAGGAACCTCCAAGGCTAGCCTAAAGAGCAGACTATGCTAATTAGTAGGCATTTTAAAACGTTTCATTAAATTGCCACATAATAGCCTTATGTACAGACATTATGAAAATGAAATGAATTAGATAGGTGTAGGTGTTTTAGTACCTGGCGATTTAGCATGGCTATATAATTGTCAAAGAAAAAAAAACGAGTTACGTTAAGTGTTCAGTGTAATATTCATTACATTATTGCTCAGTAAATTGTCCATGGTGTCACAATAAATGTTTTCGTAATATTTTTGCATGGGATCTTATTATCAAGCACTACTAACGCAATGACGAATTTTACAAACGAGACATCAACGCTGAGAAGCCTGATCACATATGAACAATATATTTTAATTATAGAATTGAATGCGGAGTTTGGGATACTGTTTGCAGGAGTAGGCGTTGTTGCAAATATAACCATCATACGAACGTTTATAGCAATGGGATTAAGCGACGGCGTCATTATTTCCTTCTTTGCGTTGGCCGTCTTCGATTTGGCTTATTTGTTAGCTTCATTATGCCTCAGCGTGGCTGCTATCTTTTACGTCACGGAGATGAGATTTCCTATAAGATTTCCAATAGAACCATACGGTTTATTTATATTTTTTGGTAGTTGTATGATATTCATCAACGTGACCAATGTCCTGACTACAACGTACTTAGCAGTTGCTCGTTGTATGTGTGTATCTAGACCGCTTCAGTTTAAACATATGTTTACTAAACAGCGGGCCATTAGCATACTGGCCATATTCGCCATATTTTCTATTAGTATCTATTTACCCGTTCTCGTCAACATGGGAATGGTACATAAGTTTGACATAAGGTCCAACACGTCTCGACTGTCGCTGTGGATCTCCCCCAGAAGAGAGTTTATTAAAGAGATTGTATGGTTGATTATTGACATGATCCTTCCCATATCCACTCAGCTCATCATTCTTGTCTGTGTAGTTATTATGATCAACAGTCTTCAAGCAGCATCCACATTCCGACAGTCTTCCGCATCATTATCTGGGGTATCTAATGATTCTAGTGGCATTGTTGATAAGCTAACTAGAAAGGATATTTTAGTGGTCCAGCAAGTGGTTCTTATTTCTGTTGTGTATATCATAAGTAACACTCCAAAAATCCTCATAAGTATTGCTACTGTTACCATACCAGATTTTGCTATAGGGAAGACATACTCGAAGTTTTACCTAAGTTCAAATGGCTTCAGGAAACAGTTTGAAGTATTCAATGCGGCAATTAATCTGCTGATATACAATAAATACAACACGAAATTCCGATCCATGATGAGCGTTTCGTGTCCATGTTATGGACACGTAAGTGAAGACGACTTCTAAGGTTTAAATCCTCTTTTTACTGCAGGCCCAGGCGCAGTTCACACCTTGCAGTAATGGTCGATATTCGTTTGAAATTGAATTTAGGATGAAAATAAACTTACTAGTGTCGCATCTGCCTCGTTGGAGCGGCCGTAAGATGTGTGGAACGGGAAAATGGCTATCTTTCTGGGATCATTATGATCGAAGTTTTCCAGGGTTATTTTTGGATCAAATAGCTTGTTGAAAGTGGATATTTTAAGCATTCGATTGTAAGCAAATTCCTCAAGTAATCATAAGCGTTTGACTCCTTTCTGAAGGATTTTGGTGGAATGAATCTCTTCAGCATCATGCAACTGTGTCAAGAACCTGATCTTTCTAAGTCTTGCTTCGTATGGATGCACTTGTCTCCTACTGCCTTTACCTTCAATGTAATGTACCCAGAAGACATTACTGGGCATGGGATGCATTCGTGTCATCTATATAGTATTCATATGAGACTTCATATGGGATAAAACCCGGTGCGATGAAGTCGACCCTGTCGACTTTTAAGCGACTTTTTTTTTAGTATTAGTGTGAAGTATAGGATGAAGTCTATCCGAGGATCATCCAGGAGAGAATAATCTTCTTATTCTTAAATCTTTTCAGCCAGCAATGTTTATTCCCTAAAAGACTGTCTTTTTGGACAGACCAAATATATGGGTCTATCAAATTGATCGAAAAAAAAAACCCACAAATGTGATAGTGGTAGGATAACTGAGTGAAGCGATTAAATTACCTCCGGAAGATATTCTTGTGTGTTTCCTTTTTTTACGTGAACCCTCTTTAATTACACCAGAATAAATACAATGCTGTTATGAAGTTCTATGTTGACTACATGTCTGCACACATGAGCGCAACCAATTTAAATTCCAACATGTACTGCTTGTCTGACAAGAAGGGAATTCCAGTTGTTTTTTGTTCAAGATTCATCCATCACAGAAAGTAAGACGTCTGATGTTTCAACGGTGGATACCAGTCAAAGAATAAAAAACCCAGTTTTGGTTGAGGTTTCACTGACAGCATACACTCACCACTCACTACAGAAGCATTGTGGTTTTGATGATGATTCAACAAACTTCAGTGTCTTAAAGGCTGAACATCTACCATCAAAGGAATAGAAAAATCTAGTTTTTCAGTGATATTCATTTTGTTGAAGTTTTCTGTGAAGTTAATATTTTTACTGTCTAGTCCGAGAGCAAGATAACATTTTCGATTCATTCGTAACAGAAAGTGTCATGAAAAAACATCTTGTGGAAGGTGTTCTTTGTTTTAATGATTATTCTTGATACGAATGTTCATCATGTGGTGTGAATAGTTCCCTCTCACTGTCTAACACTGCTGTACTTATGCCTTCTTTATATAATTGTAGACATGGTCTACTCTTAACTATATTATTGGTGTCGTGGTGACACGTGTTAGACTGAGTGTTAGATCATCGCAAACTCTATAAGTATATCTCAATATGATTAACGATTAATAATGGATAATATATTTGATTACTACCAGGAAAGTGTATTTAGAATTAATGAAAATCACGGGGGCACTGAATCCGGAAATCTTCCTGGAGGCAGTCCTGGGTGGCATTATATCATAATGGTTTCTTAGCAGACTATGAAGACATGAACAAGAAAGCTGAAGACGAAATGCATGAAGCATACCCTAAAAGCATTGTAGCTCAACAACCAGGGCGATATATCCGAAAGAGAGATAAATGGAGAAATGATGCTTACATCTAAAAGCCTTAAGGACTAGGAATTCTGTAACAGAAGAAGAAGAAGAAGAAGAAGAAGAAGAAGAAGAAGAAGAAGAAGAAGAAGAAGAACGAACGAACGAACGAACTAACGAAACGAACGAACGAACGAACAATCTTTATTTTCATTGGGCACTCAGACCCGTCTTACATTCGGCCATTCCAATCACACATCTTTCGTTCATCATTTGTGCATGTTACATTCACATAGGAAAACAACTTTGTCAATCGTATGTTGTAAACATAAACAATGCATATTACCATGTTATGAGACATGCAGACACACGTACACACGCACATTCATAAACACACACGCACCCATACATACCTGCATAATACTTAACATCATTTGCACAAACAATCACAGTTATGCACACAATAACCTGCAAATACCCACTCCCTCGCATACACTGTATGCATGCATATATATATACACATATATACACACACACACACACACAAAAACACACACACACAAACACACGTATACACACACAGACACGAATATACACACACACATACACACATATATTTATATACACGTACATACGTAGACACATACACAAGAAGAAGAAGAAAAAGAAGAAGACAAAGAAGAACAAGAATATAACGAGCCTGTAGGTAATGTATACAAATGTAAAGGCGAAAAAAAAACGTGAGCGATTTCTTTTTCTGGACACTATACATGTTTATAATATGATACACCCCCCCCCCCCCCCCCCCATTATATTTACAGATTGACCGGATGAACTCGGGGGGGGGGGGGGGGAATGACCAGTATTACGTAAACTACATCCATTTCTTGAGAACCGGTTTTATACCGGGTCGTCATGGGAACACAAATCAGTGAAAACAAATCCCCGTCCTGAGTGGTTACAAATACATTTCATTATATGCTTTATTGTTAAGCTTTGAAAGATTGTTTGAAACAACAGTCACATGACCAGTTATATAATCTTGTTCGGATTAAAATTTAAAAAAAAATATTTTTACTTGTACTCCGATGCTTGCAGTATGTGTATTACAAGTGAAGATGTGTTAGATGAGTGTTATGAAGTGTTCATACGGTGGTGTTATGTCAGCTGTATCTCACACAGCTAGGTTTTCATTGAGCAGTTTTAAATCTCCGGAATATGTGTTTTGCTTTAGCTTTATCCCTGTCAGAGATTATGACAATCTTTTTATCTCTTCCTTCCTTTGGGATCTAAAGCTCGTGCCTCAGTTGGATCAAATATGTGGTTTTATCGCTAGTTAATAATTGCTTTGATTATAAATTTTCTGAACCGCTCACCAGTGTATAATTAATTAACTATAAATCAAACAGCACTCAGCAATCACAAGGTAATATTATCATTAATACCAAGTAAGAAAAATTAAGAACAATTTGGAGAAAACACAGGCTGATTGTAATGATGTAATACAATACAATGGATTGATTGATTGATTGATTGATTGATTTAAGAACCGACATCACAGCATTCGGGGCATTCCTATAAGCGCTCCGTCCCCATCCTCAGAAGCCAGCGAAGAGTTCCAACCCCAATAGTACCAGTAGCAATCTGATTATATGTGCGTCTCACCTTTCTTCTAAGCGTCGAGCGTCGGCCAGATCCCCTGGTCACTCCACGCTGTCGCATTCTTGCCAGACCATGGTGATCTATTTGCTCCACTGTGGTATAGACGTGCTCCCACAAGGCCGCAACCACGTCTGCCTTGTCATGCAGCAATACTCCACCATGTTTTTCAGAGCCAGCCAATCTGTCTTCTTGTTCATTCCCCAGCACACCGGCATGCCCCAGAGAATAGATCCAGACGATGCTTGTCACCCGTGACTTCCGAAGCGAAGCAAGCCACTCTGCATGAAGCTTGCCTGTCCTCACCCAACTCAGCATGCTTTCTGAGTCAGTTACAATCACGATGTGTGTGTGTGTGTGTGTGTGTGTGTGTGTGTGTGTGTGTGTGTGTATCGTATTCTCCATCCAGCGGAAAGCTGGAAAGGGAAAGGGATATTAGCAATGCTGCCAATAGAAGATGAGTGATGTCACTTTCATGGCTATTAGTCAAAGACATACATTTGCTCAAGCAGACTAATAGCATGGACCCTTTCTTGATAACGAACGCTGTTGTATGCTAGATGCAGGTACTTAGCTGAGTGGCCTCTTCGTTAGATGTATCGCAATGCCACTGTTGTAGCACTCCCTGGGGTGAGGGGAACCTGCTATCACACTTTAACAACGGGATGTCTTTAGCCCCGGGACACAGATGCCCTCAGTCCACCAAACCCCTTCAGTCCTTGGATCACTATCTCCCTCACTAGTAACCAAGGGACGTAACCCCTTTTAAACATCGTCCAGAAAACATGGCACAACTCTGATATCTAATCTCTGATATGTAAACAAGATGGTGTATTATACAAGATGAATGAGGATGATGATGATGACTCCGAGATAGGCCTCGCGGTATCTATGCGAGACAAGACATGGCAAGGTTCTAGTAGCCTCCAGGAGGAAGTGTGATCATCGTCACGGGATCAAGTATCACACTATGTGGTAAGTGCGACACGCTCACCGAGTATATTCGGCCTACGGCCAGGTATAGGCATCTCCACTTGGCCAGGATGGTGGGCGGGTCGAATCACTAGTCCTTGGGACCTCCGGTTGATGACATCATTGGAGTCTGGACCACACTAGAGTAGGGCTATATACTGTATCTCGTGTGGCTGGGAAACTAGAACACTCCCCTGAATCGTCCTGAAGTCTAGATGGTACTGCTGGTCTAGCGAGATGGTGATATCTCACTCAATGGTAGTAGTTGTCACAAATTTCCACGAGACCAGCGCAGCTCAGCAGACTCATAGCGCAAGTATCACAGCACAGATACAGCCCTCGATGAATCGTGGCACTGTAGATAAAGTTCAAAGCAGAAAACAGTTCTTCCACCATATCATACTCCACAAGGGACCAGGCACTTGGTAGCGAAGACATCATAGCTAGCTGGCAGGAAGGCAGTCAGTCAGGTTCACATCAGGGGCAATAATAACATCAAGATACTTGCCCAGATGGAATCAAGAACAAGGCAATATGGTGCTGTCATGGCAACCAACCTGGTACATCAGACGTGGAGTGGGATATGGGTTAACTGGGCCCCATACTGAGACATAACTCTAGGATGCAGGTACCTCTTGATGTGGTAGTGGGCTCACAGGCTGCTAACACCGGCACTCGTCATAGTCCGTATCACTGGACTCGTCACCAGATCTTCGCTCTGCTCTCATCAAGGTAGAACCTGGGGAGGACAACACTCAGTGAGAGCAACATGAATCAGACTTACCAAAGCGGAGACACTTAGATCCTGCTTACTCAGACGGGTGGACCCTTGCCATAGGGCCTTGACTCCTTCATTGGCTGCTCGAAGCGGTCGCGGACAAACTAGGCTTAGAACCCAAGAGGCAGCTGTCCACCTGCATCCTCTTTCCCAGACGAACGTGGGACTGGGCCAAGGTAGGTGTCTGATAAATGGGCCTGTGCTGAAAAACGCCTAAACAACATATATGGTTAGTGAGTTAGTTGTACTTATAAACAGAAGGGCCCTGAAGGAGGGCCGATGGCAGTACTTCCTAAACACTCTTCCCGTTATCCGCCAGAGCTTATGTCGTACCATGCCGTGGGTACAATCCACTAGAACCAATCGAATATACGGGGTGATCCCCCTGTAGCAGAAATCCACAACCCGTTCCCCCTCTCTGGTCTCAGATCGGGCCATATAGAACGGTGTCCTGTTCAGTATGAACAATTCTGTCGCAACGGTCACTTTCCCCATTGTCACCCTCTCAGGAAGCCACTATATATTTAGCTGGTCTTCCGTTGAGATATATTAATTAAAAGACAGATGTGAGGAAAGCCATGAAGAAAGCCAGTGGTCGCCCCACCATGTGACACGAAGTTTGATTCCCGGTACGACCTTGAAACGACCTGGCGGTTTCGGCCGACCGATGCAATCGATTTGTCTTATTCGCCCGAATTCATTGATATATTACAACTGAACTCTTTGTCCTGGACGCTTCCACTGCGGCTGCTTCAGCCATGCGCAGTACGTAGTGTCGGAACTCCGGTTCCGATAACCAGTTTCTGGATTATTCTTCAAGGGCGGGCAACGGCTCTGGTCGGGTTGTATCATTTTACTGGTTCTTTCACCTTGACCAGTAAAGTTTCACCCGGCCCAAAAATGTTCATAAGGCGAACCGACTGAGTTACGTGACAGCCACTGAGTTCTCTTATATCACCAGTAGAACTGATAAATATCGTTATATTCTAGTATTATTAAATAACACACTGTAATATAAGGATAAATGGGAATACTCTTTAACAAAGAAATCGGCACAGCTATCTCTGTACAGTCGTAACATCTGATTGGAGATGCCTTGAAGAAATAAGAATAAGAACTGATATGGCAAAGGTAGCCTTTTGCAAAATGGAAAACATACTGACGAATAAACAGATGCCAATTGCAACGAGATAAAGAGGTTTGCAGTGCTACATACAACGTATACTTTTGTATGGATGTGAAAAGTAGAAGATGAGCAGACGAGGTGAAAAATGTCTATAGACAGTGGAAATGTAATTTGGGAGGGAAATGCAAGGAATACCATGGACAGACAGAAAAACCAATGAACAAGTCCTACAAGAGACAAATGACAACCGCAAACTGATTATGGAAATTAGATATAATAAGTCACATTGTTTAGGACACGTTATGAGAAGAAGGGTGCAAGAAGAATGCAGAGGTCCTAGAAAAACTGGGAATGAAGAGAGAGAGAGTTGATGAAATAAATAAATAGGAGACAAGTTAAATATTTTGGCCACGTTGAAAGACATGATACTCTTTTAAAAACCATACTGTAAGGCTAGGTTGAGGGCAAGAGAGCAAGAGGTAGACAACGATACAAGTGGCAGGATAACATTAAGAGATTGACGAACATCAGCCTGACAGAATGTACAGTAAAGGCAAGAGACAGACAGTGTTGGAGATCCATTGAAGCCAACCTTCCTTGCGGTGACGGCACCTGATTGATTGATGAGAAGAAATAAACTAAAGAGTTTGGTGACAACTGACAATACTGAGGGGAAAAGAACAAAAGGAAGACAGAGAAGTAAACATCCGGATGGCTTGGCCACATGGTTTAGCTAATGAAGGAGCTATAGAAGAACAACCTGATGTACCCGTTACATACCACAAAGAAAAGAATGATAAAGTCAGTTAGAAAACCACCAAAACCTGCTCAAGACGACAACCACCTTGTGGGCAGACCAGAACAAATCATTATTCTTCGCCTCAGAACAATAAATTACCAAGCCACATGTATACACAATTCAAGATATGTGAATAAGCCATATGCACTTGTGGTCTGGCGCAGCAGACAGCAGGTCTACTAGACTGCGCAAAATACGAGATAAGTTGGAAGACTTTTTCACCGTCAATAAGGTCACATTAGACTGTGTGACTCGAAGTTCTTCAAGTCTTCTTATTCACAAGTTCTTCTACCCTGACACGCAAAAGATCTACTATGCATCGTGTATTTCACAGGGTCGGCGCATTACTAATAACTACCTGTGGAGATCTTCTTCTTCTTCTTTGCGTTCATCCGGAGTGTTTTTTTCAGATGTGATTGCGGTGTGTCTCGTTAGGCACCCTTTGTTCGAAACCCTTAGGCCAATAGATCCGACTTTTAGCGTGCATTTTTTTTACCAGGGTAGCATTCCTGGGAGACTCTCACTTTTGTGGCACCGTCTACCTCCCAGCTGGTCAAGTTGGAACAGTCGAAGACTTCACAGCCATATCCCTCAAAGGAAGGCAGGGACAGTCCATAGCATTTTCGGCCATCCTGTGTGGCTTCCATAATTGCAGACCTGACACATAGCGCACTGGTGCTGGTCTCACCGAGGGAATCGTCACGTCCTGCTCATGGCTGCTTTAATTGCTCACTTCAATGTATTGGACATTTCGTTCGCCCCGTGCCGTTCCGACACAAAGCCAGACAGGTCTGCAGACGGTATCCACTCAGCGAGTTTTCGATTCGCACATGTGCTTGTCGTTGTGCCCGCCAGAGCTGTTCCAGGCACGGCAGACATTCGGAAAACTACCTAGTCAGAGCTGTTCCGAACAAGAGCGGCATTCGGAAACTAGGTAGTCAGAGCTGTTCCTAGCACGAGAGACATTCGGAAGAGACATTTCACTCGGACGTAAATGCGTAGTGCCATTTTATCTTGCCACCCGTAGGACGGCACTTCCGACTTCGGCGGGCATTTTTAATGAGGTTAGCCTTTCTCCGGTTTGGAGACACGTTAGACTTATTGTTGTGATGTCGCCCACATCTCAGCTGGTCAAGATAGAACGGTCAAAGACATCACGGTCAACCCTCAAGGGAAGGCAGGGGCAGACCATGGGCATTCCCTCTCCTATCTAAGGAGGACTTCCATAATTGCAGAGCCGACACATATTGCTCTGAGACTGGGCTCCCCAGAGGAATTGCCACGTCCTGCTCTTGGCTGCTTTAGTTCCTCACTTCCATGTGTTGGGCATCTCGCTTGCCACTGTTCACTCAAGCCCACACCAGGAACAGTCAGTCTGCGGGTGACATCCACTAGGTAAGCTTTTGCTTTTGACTTCGGACCACGCAATTGATTCGCTAGCCGTGCGTACCATTTCGAGTTATTGAGACGTTTTTCCACCTTTGTCTACACTCTCTATGAGTTAGATACTGTCAGTTTTCGTAACCATTTCATTCTGGGGCAGTTCTTCTACCTTTCAGTACTCGCTCACGGGGTAGGCTACATGTGCTGCCGGCTCAGCACCTTACCTCGGTGCAGCAGTGAGCGAAAAACGACCAGGCCCTCTCATCCGGTGATCCCTCATATCCCCCAGCTGAGAGCTTTCGGACAAGTATCTGAACTGGGCATGTAGCGTGCTCAGTATCTCACCTCCATTTTTTGGTAGGTGGGTATCAGCCAGGCTCTCACATCCAAGGGTTTACGGCTTAGAGGCGTTCAGCCTCAACCCTCGACCGAGAGCCTTAGGGTATGTGTCCGGACCAAGAACTTCTGCCTTCGTGCGCGTGATTGAAACTTCTGACTACTATCCTCAGTCTACCTGCAGAGCAGCAGTTGTGTCTCTCTTACTCTGGTCCCTATACCAAGAGCTGCCAATATGTAGTTAATATCCATCGGCATAGCGCTTGGGGTCAGTGGGACACTCAAGCTCCTCCACCACGGCAAGGTGGAAACACACCGGGGAGCCATGTGGAGTCACACAAATACCACCACCCCACACCCCAGCGTTGGGCACCGATACCGCCACCCTAGCACCACCCTAAGGACTGTCGAATAGGGTCCGCACCGACCCCCAGTCGCCCCCCTAAGGGCTCGAATAGGGGGTCCGAACCGACCCCCAATTCGCACCCCAGCAAGAGAGGCACGCCTCGGTACTATCATTCTGACTCGATATATTACTCATAGCCAGACCTCCGCTCAGCGCGGTGGGGA
>JACEFZ010024841.1:0-25497 GCA_014155875.1 Cepaea nemoralis
AAAAAAAATTTTGTTAAAAAAACTATCCCCCTCACAATTTAACCACACACATCATGGTTTCTCACGCCTGCTTCTAATCTCACCCAAAGACAGGTATCCAGCTCCAACCCACGGCTGGATCTCCCACAATACAACCCAAAAATTGGGGTTTGGAGCCATGCTCAACTATAGAACCCACTCGGGGTTCAGGCCCACACTCAATACAGAACCCACTCTGGGTTCGGCCTGTCTTCACAACTAGAAAAACAACACAACCGGAGCTCTCTCTTAAACGACCTGACCGCGTCGGTCTCTCTCTCACTGCTTTTTCAGTCTCCTCACTTCACACAACACACAACTCTCTCTCGACCCCCCCCCTTGGGCCCTTTTCCCTCTTTATCCGCCCTTATTTCTGAGGGTTGATTTTTCCTCGTAGCCGGGTCATCACCACTGTCCCCACTCTCATCTCCATTCCCCTCATGCCCGGTCACTCACCTCAATGTCAGTGACCCGGGCTTATGTCATCACCCCCCTTTTAAAAAAAAAATTCTTTTTCAAACTTTGGGGAGACTAAACTTACAATTGTGACCCAGAAATATAGCCTGGGAAACCCTAAGTATGGCTCCACCTCACTTCACTACCATCCAAATAATACATCAAATTTTTATAGTACTTTCCCCATATTCCCCACAAAAATACAAACAATTTCTATCTTGTGTCCCAAATGCAGAACTAAACATCACATAATAAAATACATCTAGAAAAGCATTATAATATACCCAAATCTTTTACTTCACGCCCACAATACTATTTGTGTCCGACCCTATGTCAGGTGGTTCTGTTCTTGCATCAACCCCCTCTGATTCCTGTCGAGCTGTTTACCTTTCATGTACCCATGATCATGGTACCTCTACAATTAAACTCTGTTTGCTATCCCTAGCCTGGGTCATAATGTCGCGGAAACTCTTTGACCTGACTAAACTTTCCTATCTGCATATTGCACCGTTACATTAGTCTCTGTTAGTCTGAGTCTTTATTAAATCTTGGCCCATATATCTGGCCCCTTTTCTTTCTGCTGCATAGCCTTATGCCTATGTGCCCTGCACATGCACTATCCTGAGCTATTCTAGTATATCGGTCTCTATGTGCTAAAGGTACTGCTCCTTGCCCACGTGCAGTTCCCTATCTGAAACGGCGAGAAAGAACATTGTTTTTCCTCTCGAAGCACCATCTACCTTTCTTTGACTGCCTATGTTCTACTCTCCTACACCCTTTGGGGAAAATTTGTTCAGAGTAGTATCTTGTCTCTGGATTCACTAGCACTTATTTGGGGTCCATTTCATCTGCTCAGCTGTACTATCCTTGTCCCCGAGTTCCTGTGTCTACTTCAAGGCCTTTCTACCTCAGCTATACTCTCTAAAATTGGTTTTCTTTAGGTAACCCCTCATTACTGCTTAACTATATTTTGGTCCCCAAAAAACTACTTCCCCTTCTGTACAATCTTTAATCCTATAACATTTCCTATAACAATCACCACTGTGGTCCAGAACACACGCTGTCACTCTTCCAGTGATATATGGTGTTTTTTTCTGTTATTTTGGCTCTGGGTAGAACTCTACTGTCCGTTGAATGTTATGCATCTAATCTTTTTCCCTGTATAATCCCAGGGATTATTAAACTTCTCCTCACCCGATAGACGTACATCCGGAATCCTAATTGTTAACGCTGATCTATATTTACAAATCCCTGATGCAGCTTCAGACTTCCTCCTTCAGCACTGCTGATCCTGCTTTTACTGTATGACCACATATTAGGGCTGGCTGACTGTCTTTTTCAAAAAGAGGTTTGCACCCACTACAATCTTCATTTTTTCAGCGTCTCAATTACTTGCGCTGCTTTTGAGTGCTCTGTTTCTCTCATCCTACTTTGGACTGACATGCCCTTTCCCTTTCCCACATTTGAACAAGGACCCCTTTTTTTTCCGTTGTTCGTTGGTCCATTGATGGTTGTGCATCACAATCTGCTGCCTTGTTCTCCAGCTCCCAAAATTCCAACTCCGGCATATTTGGACGTCTCGGGAAATTTCCCCTCTTCTTATGGGTACCGTCCTACTCTCCCAACTTTTTTTCCCTCGGAAACCATTATCTTGAAGTTCTTGCTGCTCACCTTTCTGTGTTTAATCCACATTTTTCCCCCCTTGGTCTGATCTGGATTCTGGTCCTGTTTAGTGTACGCTGCCAGACTATTTCCTCACTCATTATTTTTCCCAATAGAACTTTTGGGATGTGCAGTCATATAGTTTTGCCCTAACTGAGACATTGTGTCTATGCCCTTTGGTTTCCGTTCCTCAAAGACCCCACAAAATTAAATTGCTGCAGATACTACTTGTCTCTTAACTTAGATCTACTAATTTTTAAAATTTTTCCCTACTTCTGCAAGCTCCATCCATTTTTAAAATGTGTTCTTTACTGTGTTAACAAAGTCTGTGAAATCTTGATTTGTCTCTGGCACTAACTGTCTAAACTTTTTCCTATATCCATGCTCAGTGAGTTTGGGAAATTAGTCAGCAAACGTTACGTAAGATAGTGTAGTTGTTCTTTTCTTCTACAGGTAAATTGAAAATGGTGTCTAGTGCCTTGCCCGTAAAAAGCTCCCCTAGTCTAATAGCATACTGGGCTTTGGGTGCCTAACACTTTCGCTGATGCCGATATCTGTCAAGATAAGCTTCAAGGGTTTTCTCGGTCCGTAAATATGGCAGTTTTAATCTCTTGACGACTGCGACGGTTTTGCTTTCCTCCTTTGACCTTCGAAGATAGTTTTAGTTTCTTAATCGATTTCAGCTTTTTACTGTGTCTCTTCCGTAGACGCTTGTTTTCTATTTCAGCTCTTTATTCCGTAGACGTTTGTTTTTCCCTTTCAGGTTTTTTGTGTCTTTCCTGTAGCGCTTGTTTTCCATTTCAGCTAAATTTACTTTCCCGTAGGCGGTTGGCCTCGGTTCTGCCTGTCTCTGTTTCTTTTGGCTTGTCTCTGGTCTCTTTCAATCTGTTTTGTTCTTTTGCTTCGGCATACTCTTTTAACTCTTTACCCTTCAGGCCTATCTTCACCTGCTTCAATATATTCCCTTAAAGTAGGCTCTTGTACTTGTGGACACGTTGCTGTCTGCACCAACTATAAATGTGACGACTCTGCTGTTAGTCTTTTTCCTTCCCTAAGTACACCCCACTCCCTGTGTACGTCAATTTGTAGTGCTAAAATATCACTCTGTACTCACCCAGTCACTCTATAAGCACAGGTAGTGGGGGGAAGTATACCTATACTCCCTATATTATATCTATGACCAAAAAGTTCATAACCCCTGGAAATATTGTTAAAAAACATATAAATACATATACAAAAAATGGATGATAACACTAAGTGATGACTATCCAACGCTAACTTCACAACTGAGTACCGGAACGATGACCACAGAATAAACACAGTAACCCACAAGCTTGTGTAGAA
The DNA here is from genome assembly GCA_014155875.1 of Cepaea nemoralis. Classification (NCBI taxonomy): domain Eukaryota; kingdom Metazoa; phylum Mollusca; class Gastropoda; order Stylommatophora; family Helicidae; genus Cepaea; species Cepaea nemoralis. The sequence continues at coordinate 3,481 of JACEFZ010024841.1, forward strand.
CACCACACGCGTAAAATAAATATAATTGACAAGACCCCCAGACAGCAGAATGACGAAAGATCACAATAAAAAACATTATCCGAAAACAACAAAAATTATATGTAAAATAACGAAAAAAAAGAGAGAAAAAAAAGGAATTATACGAAAAAATACAAAAATCTGACGTCAGACAACTCGGCTCTAGATATTGGTTAAGACTATTTCAATGCCCCCGCACGATACGTCACTCATTAACGTTTTTCTTACAAAAAAATCGAAGCACCAGAAAGACAAATAAATATTGTGCTGTATCCCGACTCTCGAGAAACACCCCAAAAATTCCCCATCTTGACAAACACTGGACCACATACAAATAAATTTCGTGACACCCCACAACAATAATTGACGATGGGGGCAAAAAAATAAAAAATTAATGTGTAACTGGTTGGCCGACAAATATGGGGCCCATAATCCGTCGCCAAAAGTTCTTTTATTCAGTCACCAAAGTTTTTGTTCGTTTTAATAGTTATTCGCAATCCGCGGAAATGTCTACGACGCTAGATTTCAACCGATTCTTTTTTTGTTGAGGTTATTGAATTCACGGGGTGATCAAAGTTCCAACTGTCACAAAAGTTGAAGATGATAGTGATATCCAAAGTTTTCCTCGATATGTTGTTACTTTCGTTGCGGAGATGGCGCTTCGCTGTATCTTTAAAAGGGAGAATGGCACCCAAATTTTTCAGCGCTTTAAATTTTTGGGGTATATAAACCCTTATTGGCAAAGCAATAAAACCCATGGTTGCGATGATGAGACGTTAAAACTGTTTGCTCAAAAACAGAATAATGAACAATAATAGGACAGTTCAACAAAGGCGAAACATAAAATCTGGTTTTCTTTCAAAAAACTTTTTTTGTTCTTTCACAATGAGTCCTCTTACCCACTGGGCCCGTGGAATTTTTTCTGGTGACTGCTTACTGTTAACACCCTTTTCCCTTCCCAAAGGTTTAAACCTAATTTCTCTTTATCCCTCTCAGGAAAAATTCTCCGAAACCCAGTTTTCACAAAAACTTGACAGCCCCACCCGCGCTATATTAACTTCGTGGAAAAACACACTTTCCACTGCTGCCCTAGCACGGCTGTGGTGGGGTTAACGTAAATTTCCCCTCTACCTGGACGCTGGGGTCTCCACCCGTCCTATTTACTGCGTCGAAAAAAACTTTGACCAGTCAACTTGCGAAAACGGTGCGCTTGCCTCGCACACACAACCTGTCAATATCTTTGGTTCCAATCCCGCATTATCACCGACAGCGGGGTGTTTTACACACACACAAAACCCGCCCTCGCCACTCTGGATTTAAAACTGGTCTTTTAGTTTCAGCCCTCCTGCCCGGTATCAAAATTTTCCTGTCACCGTAATGGACTCTCCCGTTAGTCTGTATGGCGTGTCTTTAATCACCGACTTTTGTGCTCCCGCTGAAACCCCCACTCGCTTTAGCGATAGGGTTTTGGTTCCAAATCACCTGTAGTGGACTTCACTTAAACTGTCTGCTAGCTTGTGATTTCCGCCGCGTACCCTCCCCCGCGCTGACAGTTTTTTCTTCGATGTGGCTTTCTTACACACACAAAAAAATTGCTGTTAAGCTCTTTGACGCAGTCGGGTCAAAATTGATGGCACAAGTCACCGATAATAACTCCTCTCTTTCAGCGAAGAGCCAAAAATTTATCTCAGAATGACACAAATGTCTATAATGCAATGGGTTTCTCAATATACCCCCCGTCGTTCTTCCCGGAAAACAGTCCCCAGATGTTCTTGATGGGAAACGTAGCCCCCCGATGTCACACGTTTTCTCTTGATGATAATATCACAAAGTTCTTACGATGATATGCTCATGATATTTTTGTGTGATGGTCGTTGTCTAGGTAACGATACTCATGGTGTGTCAATGGAGATCTCTGTCTTGCAATGTAACTCCCCCCCGCAGTGCATATTCACCAGGCATTAAACAAGATTCCGTTGGCGCACATAATCCTTTATTACAGAAATAAGACGGAAAAAGGGAAACATGATTATACATCCAGAACAATGAAATCCATAGAATGTAACTATCCTCCTCCCAAAATTTTAAAAAAAACACATTTAAATGGGTTCTCAGCCTGCTTCTAATCTCAATCCACAAGACAGGTAATCCAGCCCAATTTCCCCGGCTGGGCTCCCACAATACAACCCACACATTGGGGGGGAGCCACTGCTCAACTATAGAACCCACTCTGGGTTCAGGCCCACACTCAATACAGAAAACCCCCTCTGGGTTCAGGCCGTCTTCACAACTAGAAACAACACAAACGGAGCTCTCTCTTAAACGACCTGACCCGCAGTCGGTCTCCTCTCTCACTGCCTTTTCAGTCTCCTCACTTCACAAAAACACAAACTCTCCCCTCGACCCATCCCCTTGGGGGCCTTTCCCCCATATCCGCCCCATTATTTCTGAGGGTTGATTGTTTTTCCCCGTAGCCAGGGCACTCACCTTACTGTCTCCCACTTTTTCATCTCCATTCTTCCTCATGCCCCGGGCACTCACCTCAATGTCAGTGACCCAGGCTTATGTCATGGAGCATTTGTTAACTCAACGATACTTGAAGATTTTAAAACGAAGTCTGTCTTCTGCACAACAACTGATGGACATAAAGACTTCGTTTTAAGGGTTTGCTATTTCCTATTTTTAAGTCAGTTGTTAATTTAAGCAAAGGTTTCAGCGACTGGAAAAAATTTTGGGAGTTAAAGGTGGCCTCACCACAAATTTCCGATCGAGTGCTGATTGATTTATAAAAGTAAGAAACTTGCACAATATACCAAATACACATCAAGATCTGGACAAGGATCCGTTTTACATTTCGTATTATTATTTAGTTTTTTTATTTTAAATCCTTACCGAAAATAGTTTCATAACAGGATACTATATGGTCATCGTTTATTTTCAGACAAGAATGCCGTAAAGTTCTGAAAGAGTTGGAGAGTCATCCCTGTATGGCTGGCGAAGCTTACAAATGGGTTGCTCACAGGTTACAAGATTCTGTGGAAGGGCTTCAGTTCCTTGGCCGCCTCAACTCATGCCCCAAAGGAAATGGAACAAGCTGTAGTGGACAGTGTCCTTCTCAATGCCCACTTTCGGATCAAGACGACGGAAGCAGTGTTGTTGTAGTTTCTTTTATGTGCCTTTTCCTAAATCTGGTATACGTAATGTTCTGGGTGATACCAACTTCCACTGCGTTATAACTGACTTTTCTATAAACTTACGACTGAACGTAAAATTGACTATCAAATCAAAATGGGGTTAATCGCATGATACTGCACAGAAATTGCAATTATTTTAGTATCAAGTCTAAATCTTCGTATGTTATTCTAGGTATTGTATTTACTTTTATGTGCATTTTTATTAATATGATGCACGTAACGTTTTGGCTGAAACCAACTTCCACTTCGTTATAACTGAAGTTTCTGTCAACTTATCCGAGGGTAGGTCAGAAAGGTATGCACCACAATTATTATCTCTTTAACCGTTTACAATATACAAATGGAATTTAGTCACACTGTTCGTGCAAAAATGCAGCAAACATTTTAACTTCTCAACATAATCCCCATCACCTCTAACGGCTTTAGACCATCTTGAAACAAGAACATGTATCCCAGATCTGTACCACATTTTGTCCTGTTCTCGTATCCATCTCTTGAGTACAATAATCACTCCCTCGTTGTCTGTAAACTTTCCCCCCACAGATACCACAGATTGCTACGGGGACTGAAAAGATGGAAATCAGATGGTGACAGGTCTGGACTGTAAGGTACATGGGGCAGTATAGTCCATCAAATTTTGTTGATTGCCTCCCTTGTTTGCAAACTTGTGTGAGGACGCGCGATGTCGTGAAGGAGAAGCAATTGCTCTCGAATCTTGTGAGACCTAACTCTGCAGTAACGACTATTAGGTTTTGTGAGTGTTTTGGTGTAAATTTTCGAATCCACCAAAATAACCACATCAGTGTCCCAAACAACAGTGAGCATGACTTCACCGGCTGATAGTGTTGGTTTGAATTGTTTCCTCGCGGGTGATTGAGGATGATGCCACTCCATTGACTGTCTTTTTGTCTCCGGCTCAAAATGATTAACCCAAATTTCGTTTCCTTTCACAATGTTTGACTAAGCAACATACCCATTAGTCTCAAACCACCGCAGCAATTTCGAACAAATCGTTTTCCTTTGGGCCTTATTGTCCTACGTGACAGCTCAATGAATGCATCTTGCACACATCTGTGAATATCCCAGGTGTTTGAAAATTTCAGTCTCACTACCTTTGCTTTATGAAAGCTGCGTGGAAAACTGTTAACTTGTGATGTCAGCACGTTCCAACATGATCCGCCATGTGGATGTGGCAGGGCGTCCATAGCGCGGCCTATCAGCCAGCTCTACATCTGCGCATGCAGACACCAAAACTCTCTGCGCCCAGCGACTGACTGCTTCTATCGACTGCAAAAGTGTCATTAACATAATTAGTTTACAGAGGTGCAATATATACACATTCAAGAGATTATAAACTTAAACTGGTGCAAATTTAATGCTTCTATGTTTATTATTAGCTGAGATAATAATTTTCTGACTTTCCCTTGTATTAATACTGATTCTTCGTGTCGTATTGCGATGGGCATTGACCACAATTTTTAAAATTTCCGTGTCCGTTCTGTGTCCAATGATTGTTGTTTTTCTAGGCAAATATGCTTGTCTTACAAGTGATTTGTGTTTTAAAGTTATACAACAGTTATTATAATACATTTCATTTTTTTCTGTATTCAAGAAACTGAAACGAAATATTAAAGACATATTCTGATTTTATAATGCTTGTTTTATATTTCTTTGTATTTGACATTATTTTAAACGCCCTCTTAATTCTGTCTATTAGATAGCTTTCATTTACTTAAAATCAGTGCATCCCCAATGCAGTTTTATCACTGTAAGTTTTCAGTTAATCAACAAGAACATATCGATTTACGCACACATATGTAACAACACTGTGAATCGAGGCAACGATGTAGATAACATTGTTGACATGCTTGTCAGATAATATTTATTGTTTTATTGTTTAGTCATGCATCTCAAAATATCTTTGTCTCCACAAGTACATGATAAAATCAGTAAGAAATACATGAGTAAATAAGCAAAATAAAACTGGTTAAACGAGCAGTGCAACAACATTGAAATAAAGTGCATTAAAAACTCAAAGATGTGCACTTGCATGTCAGTGAATTAACAAAGTGAAACATACGATTAGATACAGGATGTTTGAAATCACAGACAGGTCAAGGCATTAATGGAGCTATACTAACACGATGGAATGATAACATAATACATATGACCAACAAAATTTAGTTGCATATCCTTTACAGAACATTGCAATCAACACCAGCAGTTTTTGCTCTTGGTATCTCTTGGCAAGTTTACGTTCAGTAGTTTGCCAATTTTTTTTTGTAGTTTTTTTTTTTTTTTTGGTAGTTTTTTGTTTTTTTTTTGTTTGTAGTTTTGTTGTTGTTGTAGTTTTTGTAGTATCAGAGAGTGCACAGAAAGGACTCTCCTTGAATATCAAGAAAACAGTAACAATGGTGATATCAAAGAAAATGGGGACACCAAAATGTGACATAGAAATAGAAGGGGAAATTCTCAACCAAGTGGATAGTTTTAAATACCTAGGGGCACTTATAACATCGGATGGAAGATGTACAACAGAGATTAAGAGTAGAATAGGGCAGGCAAAAGCCGCATTTCAGAAAATGAAGAGTATCTTATGCAATAAGTCGCTGTCAATGAATGTAAGAAAGAGAGTGCTAAAATGCTACATAGAATCAGTTTTGCTGTATGGCAGCGAATCTTGGAATGTAGAAGAACTTAGAAGCAACAGAGATGAGAATAGAGAATAGATGTACATTAAATTATCTACACTTCTCTGTTATTAAACGCATGTTGAGTATATGATCTCTTGATACACTTCCTTGTCTAAATCCAGCTTGAACCACGTTAAGTTTTTTCATTTTCTTACAAAGTCTTCCCATTATGATTTTTAGTAGAATTTTACTTGCATGACTGATCAGGGCAACCGTTCTATACTTGGTACATAGTATAATTATTCACAACACCGAAATAAGTTTTTCAAGCATTCTGTGTGTAAGAACTGATAGAAAATATGCAAGCCAAGTAGTCAAGATAAGTGCACAAGTAAAACTACTCTTTTACACGTCTTGGGGCGGACTGGGTATGATTTGCTACACAAATACGTTTGAAGAAAATAAGTAAGTCACAAATGGCTGTAGAAAAAAACTACATATGATAACAACTTGAAACTAGTTTATGTTTATACATACATTGTTCCTTTATTTATCAACATAATATCCATCAACATTGATGCACTTATGTCATCATTTTATCATTCCTCCCAAACCAGCTGCATAGAACTGCGTGCTCTGTTTCCTAAACTACGTTTCACGTCACATTTAACTTCGGCGTCATTCGCGAAATGTCTCCCGCCAAGGTGGGTTTTCAGTGGACTTAAAAGGTGGAACTCGCTAGGGGCTAAGTCAGGGGCTGTAAGGTGGATGTTCCAGAACTTCCCACCTTAGTTTGTTAATTTTCTCCTGAGTTAATCGAGCCGTGTGTAGTCTGGCATTGTCATGAAGAAGCATCACTCCTCTAGTCAGCAGTCCTGAACGTTTTTTCGAATTGCATCATGAAGCATCGATAGAACTTGACAGTACGATTCAGAATTCACATTGCCACCTTTCTTTTTTAAATGTGTTAAAAGCACACCTTGACAATCCCAGAACACTGTCAGCATAACCTTCCCTTCTGATGGCGTAACCTTGCATTTTTGGACACAAGGCGAAGAAGGCTGGTCGAGGGGTCAGCAGCTTTCTCCGTAATCCCGAGAACTCTAGTGGTTGACGTGAGTGCACGAGAATTGGAAGCGATTCCAGTCGCGCCAGTGATTTATGAGAGTATGGAGCCGGTCGCTCAGAAAGTCGTGGCGTGCTGATGAGCGTAATCTAGCCTAGGAATCAACATACAGCTGAAAGATGCTGATGCTGACCGCTATATCCTGAAACAGGATGGAAACGCGGAGAAAAAAGAAAAGGCGAAGACGATGTTTCCACTGCATTCAAGCACGATTTGAAGCGGGCTGGTAGTGATGCACCCAAGATTCGTCCCCATTATTTCAGCATAAACAAGAAGCATTTCCTTATGAATTTCCTTTGCAGGCAGTCCTTTTGCCCACAGAAAACGCACAACAGCACGTTACTCTTTGGTTGTACACTCCGTAAGTACTGTCGCTATTTTGTTTATGCGCTCCGCATGCACATGAGACACCTAGCGCCACCTGATGAACGGGAATATAAAGTTCGATGTTACTGTCACCTAATGACACCTGTAGAAACCACCAACTACATTTACCTGCCATCCCACAGAACTGTGTGACATACTTATTGACTCGCCCGCGTAGGTTTACAGAACAATAACCACTTCATTGGTATAGTGGTTAATATTACGCCGGCGGCTTTATTTCTCTAAACATTTCCCAGTTCCTACTTTAAGCTGACAGATGTCTGTGGCGAAGGGATAGCGAACGCAATTTGTTATCCCGCTAACCAGCCCTTCTTGTGTTGATTTTTAACAATGGAATGAGCGTCAATCGTTCAGAAAACAATTGAAAACTGCTGAACCTAAATTTACCTAGTAAATCACAAACTGTCAACAAATCCTGGGGTTGATTGTGACGTCCTGTAAAGGATATGTAACACTTTTATTTTAATCACTAGACCGCGGCTTCCTAAGGATTAAATGTTTGCACATCCTTTACAGGACATCGCTGTCAACATCAATATCTTTCAGCTGATTGTTGATATCTTTAGCAAGATTACGCTCAGTAGTTTGCCATTGCTTTCTGAGTGGCCGGATCACATACCCCGTAAGTTACCGACGCGATTCGAACCACTGCTGATTCTCACCGTCGTCACGTTACTTACGAGAGTATACGAGATTACGGAAAAAAGTTGCTAACCTCTACGCCAGGAAGCCGGCTCCTAACTTTAGGAGATTATAAAATACTCAACAAAAAAATGTTTTAATGAATACATAAGGATTGCCGCTAGTCCTGGTGAAGAAACCATTGCTGTATAAGCTCTTCACTAAGGTTGCTGCCGAAAGCCTCTTGCTCCGGCCCATTTGAAGGCAGACATTAGGCACTGACGCACAGCTTGTGGCATATTAGACAACATGTGCTTGTCTTCCAGACACTGATAGACTTTGTCGGATGCTGGCTGTCTCTTGGGCAACGTGCACCAGAACACCACACCCAGAGAGTACATATCTAATTTGTACGGGTCCACACATTCACGGTACAGTTTCTCTGGAGAAGAAAACCTCGAGGTGCTACCTATTGCCTTTCGTTGGAATCACAATGTTGGCTTGAGGAATGAAAAGCGATAGTCCGAAGTCTCCTAAAACTGCATCGTTTTCAGCATTAATGGAAATATTATCAGGTTTGATATCGTTGTGCACTATTCCCTTTTGTATCGTTGAGGTACCGCACGGCTGATGCCATCTGACGGAAGTATTTCATTCACAAATGTAATGTCATGTTTGTTAGTTTGGAGATTAGTGTCCCGTTAGGACAGTACTCAGTACAGATGACCAAATATTCAAGACAGCCAGCAGATACGACGTTTTTAATTACATCTGGATGAGGCAGTCCTTCTAGAACAGTGGTTCTCAACTTTTTGGCTCATGCACCCTTTCACTATATGTGCAGAATGTCATTACCTCTCTCCCCTTTTCCAAAATGCCATTCCCTGCCTTTACATACACCTATATATATATATATATATATATATATATATATATATATATATATATATATATATATATATATATATATATATATATATATATATATATATATATATATATATATATATATATAAGAGACTGTATGTGTGTGATTGGGGATGTATTTGCTGCGTTCGATAACGGTACATCCGATTGAGATGAAATTTTCTACACGTATTCCTTTCATTCCTGTGCAACCAACTGTATTAGTTTCTTAGTGCAATCATCTATTTACTTACTAAAATTTCATTTTGTAATTACATGACTCAACATAAGAAATATTCTATAAAGGGACATAGCTTTTAGTAGCATTGTTATATCTTAGGTTAAGTCCCCTGGCTATAGATAGCTAATTAGATAGATACATAGATAGATAGATCTGACCCGATAGATAGAGAGGGTGGGGTAGACGGAGGGAGAGACGGACAGGCAGGCAGGCAGACAGACAGATAGATAGACAGACAGCTGGGTCGACAGACAGACAGACAGACAGTCGGGAACGGGAACTTATATGACTACTTATATGAATTAAATTAGATGCTACCCACCAGGGACTGGGTGAAGCCGGGCCGGGTCAGACAGACAGACAGATAGTCGGGAACGGGAGCTTATATGACTACTTATATGAATTAAATGAGATGCTCCCCACCAGTAGCTGGGCGAAGCCGGGCCGGGTCAGACAGACAGATAGACAGACAGACAGATAGTCGGGAACGGGAGCTTATATGACTACTTATATTAATTAAATGAGATGCTCCCCACCAGGAGCTGGGCGAAGCCGGGCCGGGTCAGACAGACAGACAAACAAGCAGACAGACAGATAGATAGATCCCCGCCAGGGCCTGGGCGAAGCCGGGCCGGGTCAGCTAGTATATATATATATATATATATTATATATATATATATATATATTATATATATATATATAAACAAACACCCCCACACGCTCACACAGAATTCAAGAAATGGGGATGATCGCGTCGTTTTGTGTGGTCCTGAAGCCAGTTTGAGTCTGCCAATCTGTGGTCTTAATTTTCTCTCCCCCATCCCGGAAACAATACACTCCACCCCCTCCCCCGGAGGGGCGGATGGGGGAGGGGGGAATTCCCCACCGATTGAGAACCACTGTTCTAGAACCTTGACTTCATTGGGAAATAAGTTCATGCTCCTGATCCTTCCGTCCGCAGTAAGTAATGGTAGTATCTTAACAGCTCGCCTGATTGATGGATCGGCGACCGACGTGGCTAAAACAACATCTCCATACATCCCACTGCCCAGTAATGGACCTCGAGAAATCATGTATGTTTGTATATTTTAAAGAACTCCTCAGGTAGATCTGCTACAGCCTTCAATTTAGATCGCTCCATTTGTGAACACAAATAAATCATAAATGGTCATAAATCGCACAGTCTAAACCAGATAGGAAAAGAATTTAAATTAGAAAATCGACAAGTACTAATGCGTTGTTCTTTAAACACCTCCTTTGTTCAACCTGTTATAACTGCAATTGGATATGCAGCCTGCCATTAAACTATCGTTCATATAGTAGGCAGATCTATACAAAGGGCTTGTCAACATCTGCGAGAAGACATTGGCTAGAACAATTCAAAAGATCTCCATTCATATTATTCGTTTTACCATAACCGCCCTCATCAAGCAGGACTTGTTTGCAATGGGCGACCGACTTCACTGATGCGTAAACTGCATGCTTTAGTAAACGGACACCAGGTGGTCCACTGCTGTACTCATTGGTCATTTGTTTACTTTAATTGTCTTTAATTGTTACCTTATGTCAGAAACTTAATACTTCTTTAATTGTTACCAAGTTGGATAACCAATGGGCATTAAATGAATCTAAGCCACTCAACAAATGAAATAAATGCAGGTACACCTGCGAGCGTTTCCAACATAATATTTTGTTTTCTTCTGAGAACGTAAAAGAAAGTTATTTTCGACGTGTCAGCCACTGCTACATTACATATGTATAGTGTCTTGAAGGGTTATGTAAACATGAAACAAGTAAAGAATGATAGAAAACGTATCTAGTTATGTCTGCGATGAGAATTACTTAGTGCTATATGATTCGTTTTATCATAACCGCCGTCAAATAACCGCCGTCAAGCCGGCACCATTATCTCCGGTACTGTTCAACGCCTACACAGTGAGAATCACCAGTGAGCAGATCACTGGACCTGGCAGGACATTGTCATATGCCGATGATGTTTTAGTGTATCGTCAGGGTAAGGATAGAGAGGAGGTTGCTGTGGAACTACAAACCGAACTCAATCGCATAAGTACTTGGTGTGATGAAGCTGGGGCAATGGTCAACCCAACAAAGGCAACAGTGACTTGGTTCTCGTTGAATAATCATATTGTCAACAATCCAACACCAACTGTAATGCTGTGTTCAGAGACGGTGGAAAGAACGCAGGCAATGAATTACCTGGGGATACGGTTTGATCGAAGCCTTGCTTATAATGTGCACATAGACCAGGTGATAACAAAGGCCAAGCGGGGTTTGGCAGCGATGCGGGTGATGGCGGCAGCAAACTGTGAGCAGCGCCATCTATGTCTTCTGTACGAGGGGCTGGTCATGTCTGTTTTGGAGTATGCAATGGCAATCCTGACTGTCAGCCATAAGCAGATAGAAAGGATGGAAAGGATACAGAATGAAGCTATGCGCATTATTCTTGGATGTACAAGAGATACAGCATGCAGGGCGATGCGCTACCTTCTTGATTTTCCAACCATTGAAGAGAGAATGCAAGTTTGCAGGGCACGCGCCTACCTCAGAATTAACGCAAACACACAGCATCCACTGCATAGTGAAATTAGGAAGGTGAAGGGCAGCAGGTTAAAAAGAGGACGGTCGTGGATGGGTCAAGCCGAAGACATTCTTCAACAGGTGTGTTCACTGGAGGACTTAGAACCTGGCGAGGAGTGGGTGCAAGTGCCAACAGACTTCTGCACATCCTTTTCAGTTTGCATCCAACTAGATAGAAAATGCAGACAAGGAAATCCGGCTGCTGTGGAGGCTGAAGTACAAGCGTTGATTTTCGAGAATTCGCTAGACAGTGACGCGGTCATCTACACAGATGGGTCGGTCGTCCGACATGTGAGAAGCTCATGGGCCTTTACAGCTCGGGCCGTAGGGAGAATTGTGAAGGAGGACTCTGGTGCTTTCACTGAAACCACAAGTAGCCTGACCATGGAAGTCATGGCAGTAAGTAAAGCAATAACATGGCTCGAGACACAGACATTCACTAGGGCTTGTTTCCTTAGCGACTCAATGAACATGATCAAGAGGATAGAGGAGGGGTCGATCCGAAGAGAATGGTTGCTGCCTCTGGAGCGGTCTCGGCTGGCAAAGATTAGTTTCATCTTCGTGCCAGGGCATGCGGGAGTACAAGGAAATGAGCGGGCTGACAAGCTCGCAGGTGAGGCTACTGTGGAGGACGGACGCGCCATGGACCAGGCTGACATTCTGAATGCTCTACGAGAAGTGAGACTTTTGCAAGAACCAAGTGATGACTGTGAATCTACAACAATGGCCAGACTGCGAGAGCAGCAAATTAAAAGAGGAGTGGCCAAACAAGAACACTACGCAGGAAGCCAAAGAAGATTGATAAACCAACACAGAACTGGCGTCGTTAGCCGCTACACGCTGCGGCATTTGCTGAGGAGGGGATCCGAGCACTTATGGACTGAATGGTCCGATGTGCAACGAGGATGATCTGTCGACTAACTAACTAACTAACTAACAAGCCGGACTTGTTTGCAATGGGCGACCGACTTCACTGAAGCGTAAACGGCATGCTTTAGTAAACGGACACCAGGTGATATACTGCTGTACTCATTGGTCATTTGTTTACTTTAATTGTCTTTAATTGTTACCAAGTTGGAGAACCAATGGGTATCAAATGAATTTAAGCCACTCAACAAATGAAATAAATACAGGTACACCTTCGTGCATTTCCAACATAATATTTTTTTTTCTACTCAGAACCTAAAAGAGAGTTATTTCCGACGTGTCAGCCTCTGTTACATTATATATGTATAGTGTCTTGAAGGGTTATGTAAACATGGAACAAGTAAAGAATGATAGACAACGTATCTCGTTATGTCTGCGAGGAGAAATACTTAGTGCTAACGTTTATGTCACTTTCTCCGTAATCCCGTATACTCTCGCGAGTAACGTGACGTTGCGTGAGAATCGGTAGTGGTCCTCTCCTCGTAAGTAACTTATGGGGTATGTGAGCTGGTCGCTCAGAAAGAAATGGCAAACTACTGAGCGTAATCTTGCCAAGAAATCAGCAATCAGCTGAAAGATGCTGATGTTGACAGCGATGTCCTGTAAAGGATATGCGGGGCAAAAATGTTTATGTCTGTGTGCAAGGACTTAAGGCGTCAGGGTCATGTAGTGCAAGATACGTGTTTGTATAGACCAGGAATGACGTGGTCAATATCACACCGGTCGCCTCCACTTCCCAAAACCTTTCCCGGTAGAGATTTTTGATCCAGGTCTACCAGGGTGGGGGTCGTCGACCTGGATCAAGGTAAACTATATAAAGTCCTCCTCGATGGGAATTTCAATACTGTAATATTACTTCCTACGGACAATAATCCCTCTCAAATTAATCTCCGAAATATGGCTGATATGGTTACAGGATTATTAATCTGAGGCTGGGATAGGCCCTAATTTTAACTTCTCTCGTGAGGTTGAACCGGATAGAGGTAACACACAATTCATTGACTGACGGGATCTCAAACACATGACCCCTGGGCCGGAAGGTAAGCGTTCAAACCAATAAACTAAGGTAGTTCCCACAGTGAGAAGTTTGTAGTCCCAGTTTGTCTGTCTGTTTTTTTTGTTCTTTGTGATTCCAAGATTTATATTCTTTAGATGTCTTTCATGATTTTCACAAATGAGACTGCTGACATAAAGATATATTGATATAGATCTGACTATTTCAGAATGCATCGCCCATGGATCAATGTCTACATGCAACATGTATGCTGGAGTTCCCTTTAATAGCTGCGACTGGATGGCATTCGTTAATAATACGTCCAATGCCAACATTTTTAACGACGTCACGAAGAACCGCAACTTGGACGGTTCTGCAGATAATTACAGGTTGTATTTCTTTTTCTTCATGTGTTCAATCTATCAATCAGGTGCCGTCTTCACAATAAGATTGGCTGCAATGCATTTCCAATACTGTCTGTTTCTCGCTCTAATTGTGCATTCTGTCAAATTTCTGTTCGTCCATCCCTTGATGTTATCTTCCCACTCGCATCGTTGTCCACCCCCTGCTCTCATACCTTTCAACCTTGCCCTCCAGTGTGGTTTTTACAAGAGTGTTAGTCTTTTAACGTGGCTAAAATATTTCCCTTGCCTCTTTTTTATTTCTTTCATCAATCATCAACTTTGTTTTTTATACAAAGTTTGTCTAGAGCCCCTGTATTTGATTTCTTTTGTTTCTATGAAATACGACATATTCTTCTGTATATCCAAATCTCCAGGGCCTCTATTCGACTTTCTAATTGTTTGTTAATTGTCCAGGCTTCAGCGCCATATAGTAGTGTTGAATGCACATAACATTTGACTATTCATGCCGTTGAAAGCATTTTTGGCCATTCCGATTCTCTTTTTGATGTCTGATTAACTTCTGTCGTCATCTGTTATTACATGTTCAAGATAGAAGGTGTTAATTATCATAGTTTTAGTATTTTCAATGTTAATATCTTAGCCACATTCTGTACTATGCCTGTTTACTTGTTCCACTAGTTTTTGTAATTTTTGCTCGCTTTCTGCTAGTAACACTGTATCGTCAGCATACCTAAGATTGTTTATTATTCTTCCCTTTATGTTAAATCCAGGCAGTTCGACTTGTTTAAAAATTCGCGCTGTGTATAAGTTAATGAAGCTTGGGGACTACACGCGTCCCTGTCGTACTTCTCATTTTATCTCTATGGGCGACGAATAATTATTTCCGTCATTTGTTCCTAGAACAAGTTACTAATAACTATGATGTATTTTCCGTCTAATCTTATATCTTCCATCCATCCATCATGTGCCATGCCGGTAAGCGTGGGCGGTCATGTTCTGCCATCTCACTCGATCACCAGAGTCGTGGATCAGCTCCGTGTTTCTGTCTCGACCATGCCACAAGGCCAAGCCATCCAGGTACTTGCTTCTAGATCTTCCCCTTGGTCTGTTCCCCTCGATCTTACCAGTTGTCACCAAGTTCTCCAGATAATTTCTTCTCATAACATGCCCAAAAAATTGTGACTGTCTACGCCTAATGTCTCTAATCTGTTATATCTTCTAGGCATGTAATTAATTGTTCATTTTGTACTCTTTCGAAAGCTTTCTTGTAGTCTATAAAACATAAATGTATATTTTTTAAGTACTTATATATATTTTCAGTTAACATATTCAAACAGATTATTGCTACTATGGTACCGCTTTTTTTTTTTTGCGGAACTCATAATTTGTTCTTCAGCTACTTCCTCATCTATTTTATTTTGATTTCTTTCTTGTATGACCTTTAAAAGTATCATAGTTATATGGCTCATTAAGCTAGTAGTTCTGTTATCCTCACAATCAGCAGCTCTTGGCTTCTTGGGTAGTGTGATGGAGGTGGAGGTTTTCACATTCCTGGGCATGTACCGAGTTCCCTGATCTAAGAATCTCCCTTGCCCAACTGATCTTTGCTTCATGGAGAAGTGACATAATTTGAATTGAAGACTTTTATAAGATCATTAGGATCAATTTTATCATTCACAAGAGACTTGCAAATTTTTAATATCATGGCTGAAGTCTGATAGACAATTTTATAAGGAAGGACTGTTACAATCAGTTATTCATTCATATAATTCAAGAACTTCCAGAAAGGAGAGCATTTTATGAACCTTTCCAGAACTGATTGGGTGTAGACTGTTTAATTCCAAGTTTCACTTATAAATTAACTGAAAGTTCACAAACAGAACATTTGTGTAGTGCAGAGACTTTGTTAGGAAATCAGAAGGATGGTCCAGTGATGAAATGCCAGAACTGCCATGAGATCTTTCAGGAGTTCTAATCTCCATTGTGTCTTAGAACATTATTCTGGAAACAAATGGGTTTTGTTCATATGTCATAATGCATCACTGGTTTACTTCCACCGGTTTTTTTTTTTTTTTATTTTGATTAATAAACCAAATTAACTGTTTCTGCATTCTTCTGTCAAGTAGATTGTGGTGTAGCAAAACATTTTATTATCTATGTGTTTAGTTAGTGAAACTACTTCACATAAAGGTAGTATCTGGAACTACAGGTGACTGGGTAAACACTAATAGACAGCTGAATTCTGTCCCATTGTAATCTCCCAGGTTCCAGTTTACTCAGAAAAGGGAACTTTAAATTGTATTAATTCCTGTGACCATTTCACCTAAAAGGGAAAATGATCATAGGTGGGGGACTCTCGAGCTAATTAAGTTTCTCTTTTTCGGGAAGGAAGATTTTGGAGGGAAGAAATTAATTTTCCTGGGAAAACTCCTAGATTTCCAGAGCTATTATGGGTCACTTTGGCTTCCAAGAACCCATCCCCTCCAAATGAAATCAGTCCCATCCTCATAGCTTTACTTTACTTGATATATATATATCATCACATAATTCTGTGATAGTATCAATGCCAAAGCTGGATTCGGATTTTATCGTCTCCGTTGTTATCTTGTCAGGACCTGCAGCCATTACTTGTTTCATCTTTTGATTGATTAATTGATTGATTTATTTAGGAACCGACATCACAGCATTCGGGGCATTCCCATGAGTTTGTTTCATCTTTTTAATAGCCTTCTCTACTTTAGGCTTTAATATGCTGGGCCCATCTTTAGTCATCTAACATCTAACATCTTATACAATGTTGGTTTATCGACACTGCAGTCGCAGAATAAATGTTCTAATTATATTTTTTTCTTTTAAATACATTTGCCACTAGCAATACATTTCACGATTTTTTGCCTGGCATATATATCGCTGCAATTCATCAGGTGCACACTAAAGAGTATATATTATATATATATATATATATATATATATATATATATATATATATATATATATATATATATATATATATGAAGTGAACAAATGAATTATACCTTAGTTGAAATATTTAAAACATATAATCACTTATATTATTTGAAGGTGCAGCATTTGTTAACCCCTTGGCAATAGTAAATTTAAAAACGAAGTCTTTATTTCTGCACCAAATTGTTTGGACAGAAAGACTTCGTTTTAAATTAGCGATTGATCCTATTTCTAAATCAGTTGTTAATTAAGCAAAGATCCAGCAAATATTATGGGAAGTAAAGATGACCTCTTCACATCACCCATCGAGTGTTGATTGGTATATAAAATAAGGAACTAGCATCAGAATCTGGACAAGGTTCTGTTACCTTTACATTTCTTATTTTCATTTAGGCTTTTATTGTAAATCCTGACCCAGAAAGTTCCATAACAAGATACTATATGAGCATCGTTTCTTTGCAGACAAGAATTTCGGACTGTTCTGACAGAATTGAAGAGTCATCCATGTATGGTTGACGAAGCCTACAAATAGGTTGCTTACAGGCTACAAAATTCTGTGGAAGGGCTTCAGTTTCTTGGCCGTCCCAACTCTTGCCCCAAAGAAAAAGGAATAAGCTGTAGTGGACAGTGTCCATCTTGTGACATACGTTACCATTCCCCCCAGTTTCCAGACAGCTTCCAAGAAATGAAGTATCGTGTTCGTTTAAGATTGCCTTATAAGGAGAGGAATGTAGAACATAAAACACTATTGGAATGTACCTGTAGTAGCTCGAAATAGATCGGCTCTAGCGGGCTAGCAGACAATCACCGAGTCAAGATGTAGTACTAGAAAGGGAGTGGTTTTCGCCAATCTGTGCCTTTTGTGTTTAGGGTAAGATTACTTACTGCATTATAAATATTAATAGCTGTATCTTTTGATGATAGGATACATGTATCCTTGTATTTGGGTTGGATTTTGAAAATGTGGAATTGCTCCTTTTCGGAGATAGCCTGAGGTTCGATTCTGTAAAACGAACATGTTCGTTCCGTTCCTAGTTACGAATGGTCCCGTTCAACCGCCTATATCGGTTTGGTTGTAGTTGGGTCCTTTATTGTGTGACTTGTTTTGATTCGTTCGTAGATCGGGCTGCTTGTTTTCAGCTTCCTGGTTTCTGGTTGGCTAATTTTGTTCGTTCCTGTCTTGATGAGGTGTTACATGTCTGGGCAGAGTCGCGCACTTGTTGAGGCCTGGAGTTATTGTGTACCCACCCCGTCATATGGTGTTGTTTCCTTCAGGGAGTCTACCAGTCGTCGTTCCACCTGTGGTTCCTCCTCCTTCCCCGTCTTGGGTTGTCTTCGAACCTTCCCGTTCATCTGTCGTCTCGATGGTTCGATGTTGGTGTGGAGCGGCGATTCGCAAGTGCCCTACAGAATTGCTCTTGGTCTGGGTATCCGTTCTCATCCAGTTCGATTTCAATTTCTTCTTCTTGTGCTTCGTCTTCTGTTTGGATCTTTGCATCATCTGGTTCTTTCTGTGACTTGAGTAGTTCTATCTGGTCTCTTTCTTCCTGGATTTGTTTCAGCGTTTCTTCTGTTTTGCTCTTTCTTCTTGAATTCTCGATAGAGTTTCGTCAGTTTCAGCTTTTATGGCGGCCATTCGAGCGACATCCTGCTCTATCTTCTGCTGGACTTGCTTCAGTTCGTCCAGTATGCGCTGAACTGCCGTTATCTGGGTTTCTTGCGTCTTGTCTTTATCTTCCTCCATGCTTTTGAACGGTGTTCTCAGGTCCTTCATTTGGCCTTCCAGTTGCGCTTTGTCGCTTTTGGATAGTCGGTTGGTCGCCTCGTACTGCCTCCTGGCCTCCTTATATGGCAAGTTAGACTTGATGGCGATTTTCATAGCTTCTTTGCTGTCTTGATGGCAGGGGCAGCCGAGGTACCTGGCGCCGTGGTTGCCGAGGTAGTTGGCGCACTTTCTGTTGGTGTTAGGCCTCCTGAAGTCCGAGTCGTTCTTGGCATGCTGGCACTGACTATATTGATGGGGACCAGAGCAGTACCTACATATCTCCACTTCACTCTTGCAGGTGGCACGGGTGTGCCAAAACTTCTGGCACTTGGAACACTGCAGCACTCTCGGTATGTAGGGCTCTGGTACTTGGTCTTTCTTGTCCCATGTAATGTATTGAGGGATCAGTCGGCCCTCCGATGTTACGACGACAACTGTGGAGGGTATGTTGTTTTTCCCGATGATCCGCTCAGCACTGGTGATCTTGGTCTTGCGGTTCTCCCTTGTTAGCATCTCCCTGATCTGGTCGTTGGTGAGATGGGTCTTGACTCGTTTGATGACCCATATTTTGATCGAGTTATGCCGGGCGGCTTCCAGTAGTATGCCGTGGTTAAGCTGGATGACGGCTTTCTCTTCTTGTGATATTTGCTGTAGAAGTGCTGTGGTCTTTGGTTTTTTGTTGATGGTGGCCACTATTCCATCCGATGTCTTGCGTAGCTGGCCGATGCTGTTTCTTCCCAGCTCGTTTTCCAACAGACTGATTATCTTGTCAGTTGGTAGCGCCGACAATTTAGCTTCTCCCACGCTTGTCTGCTTCAGAAATATCTTGCCGGTAAAGTCTATAGTAGTAGTTGTTTCCTCCTGTGTGGAGGTCTCTGGTATATTGGGCTGCATCTCCTTGGTGTTGATAGTTTCCCGGCTGTTGCTGGCTGTAGTTATGGTTTCTGCGACGGGAACGGTTTCAGCTGATGTCGGTGCAGGATTGCTGCTGTTTGAAGAAACGAGCACAGCAGTCGCAGCAGTCTTCTTCGCCTCTCCCTTCTTCTTCCCGGCTGCATAGAGCGCATGTCTCTGCGCGGCACTTTTAACGCGAGGCATCCTCTGCGTTAACCGATAAAGCGACTTGATCTCGATAGCGCGTCGAGTCGACTGATGACGAACATGTCTTTTCCACAAATACTTATTCCTATGCTTGCAGTTTCATCCTGCTATGAGTGACTAATCTAATTTGGTGAAGAATATCTCACTTTTATCTGCACTGTTTCAGGCAGAAAACTTGTTCACTATATATTTGAACAATATTCTCTAAGCTGGAGAAATGTCTCTGTTAGACATATAGTGAACTATTGTGTACTTAAGGGTGCATTTTCTGATTCATACTGTGGTAACTTTACATAGTGTGTGAATTATTATGTAATCTTTCTCATGAATATGCAGGGAAAGTGATGTTATGATTTTCTATGAGTATAATCTCATGGGGGAACATAGGTGGCCACCCCATATCTTCATATAGCTTGCCAGACCTGCATGCCATGTCAGCAAGGCCCATTCCGTATGAGGACACCTTGACGACTATTTTTATGTTCAATGAAATGCTGAGGCATTTTCAAACATATGCCTTAAAGCTTGTCATGCGGTTGTTTGCTTGCCACACTAAGAAGATTTTTGAACGGAGGTTTAAACCCCATACTTTCGGGAATTATGTTGGGTTAGGTTTGTGGATGGTGGATTAATATCCAATGGATGATTCCTGTATATTCTGGAGAGGGTATTTATACCTTGTGATGTCTTTGTCTTATCTTGTTCGTCTTGTCTTATCGTGACATTTAGCAATGTCAGTTTGGATGAAATAGTCACGAAGCCCAGACTAAAGCACGAATAAGTTTTAAAATCAATAAATAGATACCACACTCGGCAACAGAGTTGAAGCCAACTCAACCATCAGATAAGAAAAAGGGCGAATGACACATTCCCCCATTCCTTTATTTTCTTTACTTTCTCTGTATGTTTGTTACAATGACAATTGATATTCTGTCACAGGTATATCGCTTGTTTTTGTTTTTGTTTTTTGAATCTTGCAGCACAGAAGAACAGTTTGCGAGTGGATATTTGGCTTATATTACTTAAATACAGGCAAGACCAAGGCTTATGAGTCTTCACGCTGTTATTAAAATCTGAAGTACAGATTGAGAAGGGACGTAATTCATGCTATATTTGACAAACACTACCAGGAATTCCTATCCTGGTTATTTCCCTTTTTATTTCTTGTTATCCAGCCTTGGCCATCAAAGGTAACAACTGATTCGGTAACAGCTACGGTTACCAATATATACAACTACTTGTCTCTGGAAGAACCCCCTTGCCTGCTGCACAGCTCAAGAACTGGCTTGGTACATCTATGGTGGATCGTCTACCACTACTTTCATCTGGGACCACTCCGGTATTTGCTGCCTAACTTAAGGGAGCCCTAGTCTGCAAAACTTTGGACCAACACTTTGTTTTCTGGAATGCAGTTGTAAGACTCTGAGGTACGTCTGGAACCAGTGGACGGCACTCCTCTTATGTACAATGCCGCTCAGGACATTCCGGATGTACCTTTGCCGCCGACTGAAAAGTATTAACCATTCAATTTTTGGATTTGCTGACTGGATACCCTTCAACCAGCAATTACAGAGGCCTTTTGCATAGTCCTTGTTTCACCAGCTTACAGCAGTGTGGATAATACGGCCACTTTGTGGAAGTACCGTTGGATTGCAGATCCATTTATTTCCCAGACATATGCAAGCAAGTTTGATCCAGAGTTCCAGTACCATCAGCACATATATCTATCCATCAGGAGCAGTCAGGGACAGTTAATATACTGCTTGTTAGTCCCGAAAAAATGGATAACACGGCGATCCAGAGTTCAAGTACCACATCACTATATATTCATCATGAGCAATCTTTGACGTTACATATATCTGTCTGTTATGTCCAGCAAGAATATGAATAACAGATCCCATTATCAATGGTGGAATGCGTAGTGGATTTTTAGGATAGAGACTGTGTCGGAACATCTTCTCATGTACGTACAGGGGAGGTTAGATAAAATTTGTTTGTAAAGCCCCAGTGTGAGGTGATTATACATTTTTCCCCGAATTACAGGTATTCCATATCACGTGATTTATTAGGAGAAAGACTCACCATGAACAACCCTAGAACAGATAATGGACACTTTTGGTAGTTAAAAGGGGTTTATTGGTGTACAGGACTATGTTTTTTTTAACTTAACGTTGTGT
>JACEFZ010024842.1:0-25687 GCA_014155875.1 Cepaea nemoralis
TTTTCAAGAGCTTAATATTGAAGAGGGTTGGTTATTAAAGACGATAAAACAAAGAAAATTGAAATATTTTGGTCACTTGAAACGTCATGAAAGTTTGGAGAGATTGATTGATTTAGGAACCAACATCACAGCATTCGGGGCATTCCCATAAGCGCTCCGTCCCCATCCTCAGCAGCCAGCGAAGAGTTCCAACACTAATAGTTCCAGTAGCAATCTGATTATATGTTCGTCTCGCCTTTCCTCTGAGCGTTGATCGTCGGCCAGATCCCCTCGTCACTCCTCGCTGTCGCATTCTAACCAGACTATGGTGATCCAATTGCTCCTCCGAGGTGTACACGTTCTCCCACAAGGCCGCCGCCACGTCTGCCTTGTCATGTATCAATACTCCACCAAGTTTTGCCGAGCCAGCCAATCTGTCAGTCTGTTCATTCCCCAGCATATCGGCATGTTCCGGAGAAAAGATCCAGGTGATGCTAGCTACCCGTGAGCTTCGAATCGAAGCAAGCCACTCTGTACGAAGCCTGCCTGTCCTCACCCTCCTCAGCATGCTTTCTGAGTCAGTTACAATCACAGTGTGTGTATGTATCGTGTTCTCCATCCAGCGGAAGGCTGCACTGACCGCCTCCACCTCCATTCTTAAGCTAGATGTTGTGGCACCATACGCCAGACTCTCCTGCACCAAACGTCGACCATTAGCTTTTGCTAAGAATCCCCAGGCACTACTCCTACTCTCAACACCGAACCATCCGTGAAGATAACACATCACCCGGGCGAGCATTATCCTGAATTAGTTGCTGGATTTCCACTTCCGTGGCCCCTGCTGGCCACTGCCTGCACTCCCGGCTCAATGTGATTATAACTCTGCACACGTCTGACTGCTCCGCTGGCACTCTGACCCACTCCTCTCCTCGCTTAATGTTCTCCAAGGGGCACACCTGTCTGATAGTATCCTCCGCCTGCGCCATCCATCATTTCCCTCTTATCAGTCTCTGACCCTTAACTTCGTCCAGCGCCTCATGCAACGGGTGATCTGTGTCTGCAGCTACTCTGAGGTATGCCTTCGCCTGCATCACCTTGTGCCTAACAGCTATAGTTGGCAGATCAAGGATGTAACGCATACACACTACTGGGAAGATAGGAAGAGGAAGGCCAAAGAGAAGATGGGTGCAGGATGTGACGGATTATATCCAGATGGGTGTATCGGACGCAGGACTCTTGCTTGTGATCGAAAAGTCTTGCGGAAGGTTGTTATGGGAGCGAGATTCTGCAAAGGACTTGCTACTGAATATATATATATATATATATATATATATATATATATATATATATATATATATATATATATATATATGTGTGTGTGTGTGTGTGTGTGTGTGTGTGTATGTGTGTGTGTGTGTGTGCGTAAGTGCTTGCGTGTGAGTGTGTGTGTGTGTGTGACAGTCCCATATTACTCATGTTGTTAAATCTAATATAAAACATAACTACTAGCCCGGTGCTTGCGTAGTTTGCTCACGCTCGGTGCATGCGTGGTGCGTACCATTTGTGTAAGATAGAGAACGGAAGAAGAGCTTGTTTTGGTGAGACAGTTAGCGTATTGGATGGCGATAGGGATGGTCGGGTTTTAGAATCCATGTTACGCGTTTGTGTTTAAAGGCATTAGCCGGTAGTTAGTGATTGTGTGGTGTTTTGGAAAAGGGAATTTAATTCATGTTTTGTGTAACTAACATGTTTTGTGTAACTAACGCTCATAATCAATACACATTAATTTAATGTTATCACACCATTATTTCTGTTCATTTCCGTTACAACCAGTTCGGGTCGGTTGGGGGTATTAGTACTATTACTTTCCATCACAAGTCATAGGTTTATGACTCTGTGTGTGTGTGTGTGTGTGTGTGTGTGTGTGTGTGTGTGTGTGTGTGTGTGTGTGTGTGTGTGTGTGTGTGTGTGTGTGTGTGTAATATGAAACGAAGACTGAAATGAAGAAAGTAACGAACAGCAGGACAAACTCTTCTAAAATGCTAAAAAGTTATGTTCAGCAGATGCTTGCAAATAAGCTATTAAGAATAAGCGGTGGGCATTGATTGCGACTGGCAGTTGAGCGTATAATTAAAATGGATGTCATACCAACCTTGATCTTTTATGATTAAAGATTTCAGAAAAATGAAAAACTCCATGTTGAATTGTTATTACTTTAAAGAGAAATGTTAATACTATTTGACAACAGAATGTCGGCGAGAAACGTTAACATCCGGTGCCAACAGAACGTCAGTAATGAATGTTGCTCGTCAGCATTGGACATCTCATCTCATCTTGTTCCTCTTGTACGTTGCGGTGTCGAGCTGAAGTATAACAGCTGGAGAGTGACCCCTTATGGGCTTCATGTATCGAGAGATTCCCATGGACGCTGCTATTCCCTCCGTCCATCGTTTACATGGCGGCCTCTTCCTCTGCTTCCCTCTGGTCTGTACATCATTGCTTTTTAGTGGTATACTGTTAATTGGTAACCATGTGACTTGTTGCCTTCTAATAAAATCTAGAGCTGCTGTAACCCCCACTTTAATTCTGATTTCTTTATTTCTATTCTTCTCTTTTCTTATTACCTTGACTATTCTTCTCTGTAATCTCATTTCTATTGTTGTGATGTTCTGTTCTCTTTTTCACTCACTATTCAGGTCTGACATTGGTAGCATAGAGTTGGTAGGAAGATTGTGTTGTAGAGTGCTTTCTTAGTAACTATTGTTATATAGTTTGTTCTTTAGTACTGGTGCCATTTGTCCAGTGAGTTTGTTTACCTTATTGTATCTATTTTTGATCTCGTCTTCTGATTTGCCATTTGAGAATATTATACTTCCTAGGTACTTAAAGCTTTTTGCTTGTTTCAGGGGGTGTTCAAGAAGGAATAATGCTAACCCTGATCAGTGACACAAAATTAAGAAGGAATGATGTTACCACCGGCCAGTGACAAATCATCAAGATTGAATGATGTTAAAGCCAGTCAGAGATAGAACATCAAGAAGTATTATTATTAATGCCGGTCAGTGACAGAACATCAACAAGGAATGATGTTAACGTCTGTCAGTGACAGCATATCAAGAAGGAATAATATTAACGCTGGTCGTCAACAGAACAGAACACCACGAAGGAATTATATTAACGCTTGTCGCCAGCACATAAGAATGTCAAGAAGAAATGTTGGTAATCTCGGTCGCCATTAAAACGTTACGAATGAGTAATACTAACGACGTTCACCAACAGAACATAAACATGAAATATTGTTAACGCCGGTCGCCCACAGAACGTCAAGGTGGAATGTTGCTAACGCAATTTATCATCAGAACACCAAGAAGGAATGATGTTACCGTCCGTGGCCATTAGTACGTCAAGATGGAATGTACTTAACGCATGTAGCCAACAGAATGTCACCAAATAATGTTGTTAACGGCAGTCGTCAAAAGTACATCAAACTAAATGTTGTTAAAATCGCCATCAAAATATTTTAAACCAGGATCATTAGTAGTAAGTCTTAAAACAAGAACATTGCCAACAAATAAAAAGCTAATATTTTTGCATTGCGTGACTATCAAAAACTTATATGTGTAAATTATGTCTGTAATCGATGCGTCTATATATGGTATCTACATAGTACCTTTATTTTAACTTTAGGAACTAATGTCTGTCTTCTGTCTGCTTCAAAATTGTAGAGAGCAGATTTTCCATAGGAGCACCACTATCGTTTTTGCCGCGTTGGTAACTTACGGGATAAGTGAGCCGGCCGCTCAGAAAGCAATGACAAACTACTGAGTCAAGATTTCTTGCCAAGAAATCAACGACAGGAGTAAAATGCTGGTGTTGACAGCGATGTCATGTAAATGATATGCGAAAATAAAAAGAAGCAAGACTACATATTTGTAATATCAGAGTTGATACTAGAGCTTGTCGCCACGCCACTGAAAAATCAATTGCAAAGGTTTTTCATGTCATTATCAAATGTCTCTAAGACCCTCATATGACAAGAATGGCTCGGCACACTGAGACGTCACAGTTAAAGATAACATTCTCTATGTACTGAGGCACACAGGCGGGAAAGTCAATAAGCAAGCCGACTGGTTGTCGGACATGGCGGTGATCGAGGTAGGAAGAGCCATGAAACGGTCAGGCATCACCAACGTCACAAGAGACTTTAAACGAACAGATAACTGTAAGGACATTTGAGAATTTGCTGCCTTATCCATAGTGAGGGAGAACGGGGTAAAGCAGGGAGCCACCAAACAAGAACTTTTTGTCAAGAAATTTGATTAACAAACGCAGAACTGGTACGATCAGTCATATTCCGGACCTTTCCGGAGTGCAGAGAGGACGAGCCTCACTAATCACCAATCCCAGATCCTGCTCTCCACAACGAAATGTTGCTGCATATAAGTTAAAGTACAGCCTAGCCATGGTTGGTGTGATCTTCTAGATATTTCTGTATAGATCTGTATACAACATTGGAGAGCAAAAATAATCCTGTTGCAATTTCAGCCATATGCACGATGATTTCAGTTTTCAGTTGCCTTGATGGAATGCTAGTCCTCTTCGTTAAGGCAGTTGATATCTAATTCTCAAGTCATGCCATGGGATGGTGCACGGTACTAAAAGCTACTCTCGTGTATTCATCCTTCAAACTAAGTTGGAGGATGAATACAACTGTGTAGACCTTGCAACTCTGCATCAACACATAGTTTATGACTGTACTTGCTTATACTGCAGTGTCAAAAAAGACCTTTCATTGCACTACTTATGCAAATTATCTATCTCAGCGAAAGATTTCTGTCACTCCGATTCTTCAGTTATATATCATGGGGTGTCCTGTTAGTTACATGTATTGCATTATTGTGCACATTGATTTAACCTAATATCAAGGATGTGATGATATTACGCTTCAGTTAGTCTAGCTGCACTGGTCCTATTGACTGGAACCTTGCCGTCTTGACAGACGATAGTTTATAACATGGGGTTATCTCTCCATAACACGAAGCCTGGGCTGAATTTAGTGACCATTCGTTGCCCATACACAATTATCCCTCTCTCGGCCTGTCTAGTTTATCCCAGAGGAAAGGTGACACTAATACGTCTGGAAAACGAAAAGCTGCAGAAGCTTTGCAGAAGGATGAGCAAAGCAATTCTGTAACTGTCCGCCTGTCGGAGCTTCGATCATAGACCAGTTACCAACCAAGGCTTAGGGCCTGGTCTGCCCTGCCATGACATTTAGTCTTTAAGTTCCATTTCCTCATGTCAGGATAAGGCTCGTACCCTTCCAATTGCGCTCTTCTGCCCGAACGGGCACAATGTGGGGTCTCAGATTTGGTAAGCGCCGCCCAACATTCGGAGCTAACAGAAAGCAGTTAGTACCGTCTACTGTCATATGGTAGCTCAGTCATATCTAAGACCTGACATCTGGCCATATTATGACTGTTGAAACTGAGGATATCTTCCCCAAATGTCAGACTGAAATATATCTAATCACTGGAAATGTGGCTAGCGATGCAGTACCACTGATCTTACTGGTGGCCTTGTACCATAATCCATCAGAGCAATATAACGAAATGTTGGGTTTTTATTTTTATCATTATTATCATTAGTTTAGTCAGCCATGGGATTCGTGTTTCAGGCCTTTACTAATGCCATTCAGTTGTCCATTCTTAAGAGCATTTAATTTCAGCTCAGGGCGCCTGAATTCAATGTCTTTTCATTCCTTGTGCCGTACGTATTTATTTCTAGAGCGGCTTCTTTACCCTTAGGTGTTGTTCCACATTATACTTGTTTGTAGATTTCACGTCGCAAATAGGAAGAAGGGAGTAAGGGTGGCATCCTGACCAGATGCTCGACCCGGCCGTCATAGTCATGGGTTCAATCCCCACGCTGCGGATTTGCATTTTTTAGACTTAAATCCTCCCAGCCTAAAACTTGAACCAATACATGTCTTGGAAAGTAAAGTTTGGCCCGTGTGAAACACATCATCTAGTGCCGAGTGGTCTTTACAAATATGGGTATATCACCATACGCGCAATGTGCCTTCAGGTGTGTGAACTGGTCCTTTACTTTTTAATGTTTTTTAAATCTGAAAAAGCGATGATTTCCTTGAGGAGTTTTAAACATTGTACCATGGACTGACTGTTGTTAGAGAGATCTTATCTGTTTTCATTGATGTATTTTAGAAATTATGTTAACATTGAACGCTATCTTCTTCGGTGACAAAGAATTGCAACAACTTTATCACTGGCTTCATCTTCTATTGTTTTGAAGACATATACGGTTTACAATTTCGATCTTTCTTCCTCTCTGTAGTATTAGCATTTGTAATCATGTCTATTCGTTACAATAATTCTCTTGGATTTTTCTCACAAGCCCTTGCTTATATGAAATTCTATGAGCAGTGTTGGACTAAAGATCTTCTGATTATTCTTTTTCGTGTAGCATTTAAACATAGTAAACATAATTTACAATTGGGAAGAGCTTGAAAGCAACGAAGGCTCCTGAGACGAATGTTGCGAATACCTTGAACTGTCAGAGCATGTGACAAAGATTGTATGGAAGAATGTATTGAAGGTAGAGCATTAATATACATCATCATCAAGTGCCGTGCCGGCTGGCGTAGGCGTTCATGGCTCTCCATAGATCTCGGTCTTTGGTTTTCTGGATCAACTCTGCTGCTGATATTCCTCCATGCCACCGTCTCAATCCATCCAGCATCACTTCTCTTGGTCTACCTCTGCCTCTCTTCCCCTCGATCTTTCCAGTTGTTACAATGTTCTCCAATGTCTCTCTTCTCATCACATGACCGAGGAAAGCTGTTTGTCTCTGTCTTATTGTTGTATATAATGTTCTAGTTTCATTAGCCTGTTTCAGGCAGTCGTCGTTAGTTACTCTGGCAGTCCAAGGAATTCGCAACATTCGTCTCAGGAACCACATCTCTGTTGCTTCTAATTTCTTCTTAATTTGTTCATTTACATTCCAAGATTCACTGCCATACAGCAAAACTGGTTCTACATAGCATTTCAGCACTCTCTTTCTTACATTCAGTGACAGTGACTTATTGCATAAGATACTCTTCATTTTATGAAATGCGGCTTTTGCCTGCCCTATTCTGCTCCTAATCTCTGTTGTACATCTTCCATCTGATGTTATAAATGCCCCTAGGTATCTAAAATTATCAACTTGGTTAAGGATTTTCCCTTCTATTTCTATGTCACATTTTGGTGTCACCATTTTCTTTGATATTACCATTGTTACTGTTTTCTTGATATTCAAGTTGAGTCCTTTCCTTGCACTCTCTGTTACTACAACGTCTAATAATTGTTGTAGGTCTGTTGAATTATCCGCCACCAATACTGTGTCATCTGCATAGCGTATATTATTTATATTATAACCTCCAACTAGTATTCCTGGCATCTCTTTGATCTCTCTCATTATTACTTCGCTATACAGGGAGAAAAGATCTGGTGACAAGACACACCCTTGTCGTACTCCTAGCTTTATCTGTTCGTAACTACCCTCTTTATTTCCCATTTTAATTGCTGCTACTTGGTTCCAGTAAATATTCTTTATTATTCTTAAATCTTTTCCATCAGTGTTGATATCTTCCAACATTTTAATCAGTTCATCATGTTTTACTTTATCAAATGCCTTAGTATAATCTATGAAGCACAAATATATGTCCCTCTGTTTCTCTATTGACCTTTCTATTAGTGTCCGCAATGTATAAATTGCATTGTTTGTGCCCTTTCCTTCCACAAATCCATACTGTTCTTCACTAATTTCCATTTTTATTTTCTTTTTGGTTCTTCTCATTATGATTCTGAGTAGAAGCTTAGTGATATGGTTTATAAGGTTAATTGTACGAAAATCTTCACAATCAATTGCTCCTGGTCTTTTTGGTATAGCTATAAATACAGATTTCAGCATATCACTGGGTAAATATCCACTGCTGTAAATATCATTCAACATTTTGGTTAATATATCTACTCCAAATTCTCCCAATACTTCTAATTCTTCTATTGTGATTTCATCTGGCCCAGCTGTTTTTCCTTTCTTCATACGTTTCATAGCGTCAGCGACTTCTTCTTTCAGAATAGGTGGACCTTCTAAGTTACTATCTTCTGTTAATTCTGCCCTTTCTCCTTCATATAATTCTCTTATATACTCATTCCACCTCTTCATTATAGCATCTTCCTCTAATATTATCTTTCCTGTTTTTGATTTCAAACACCCTGTATTTATTCTTATTTTTTTTCCTGTAAGCTCACTGATTTGTCTGTGCATATTTTTTGTATCTTTAATGGAATTTAATTCAATTTTTTTGCATTGCTCGTTTAACCAACTTTCTTTAGCCTTCCCACATTTATCTTTTATTTCTTTATTTATCTTAGCGAATTCTTGTTTGTTATTTTTATACTGTTTTCTTTTGTCCATCAGGTTTAAGATATCTTCATTCATCCATTTTTTCTTAGCTATTTTGCCTCTCTCTGGTAATACTTCTTTGCTAGTTTGATGAATGGAGTCCCTTAACATTTCCCATTGTTCATCTATACTCTGTATTTTAGTTATTGCATTGTACCTATTTTTCACAGTCACTCTGTATTGTTCTTGCATTTCTTTATCTATTTTTAGAACCTCTTTATTAAGTCTCATGTTCTTAACCATTTTTTTCCCTCTTTTTAATCTTACTTTTATTTGTCCACATAGTGGTACATGATCACTATTACAGTCAGCACCAGGCATTGTCTTTACATTAATTAAAGCATTTCTAAATCTTTTATTAATTAGTATGTAGTCAATTTGGTTGCGTATATTCTTATCAGGGCTTATCCATGTGTACAGTCGTCTTTTATGGTGTTTAAACCATGTGTTTCCAATTATCATATCATTGATATTTGCCCATTCTATTAGCTTTTCCCCTCTTTCATTTCTTGTACCTAAACCATAATTCCCCACTACATCCTCCATTTTTCCCTTTCCTACTTTTGCATTAAAATCACCAAGTATTATCTTTATTTCTTGTGATCCAATTTGAGCCATCGCCATTTCTATTTCGTCGTAAAAGTGTTGTATTTCTTCATCACTACTGCTTGCTGTTGGTGCATATACTTGTATAATATTTATGTCTATTGGTTTGACTTTGATTTTTACCATAATAACTCTATCTGAAATACACCAGTATCCATTAATTGACTTGGCTGTTTTTTCATCTAATATTATTCCTACCCCTTTCTCCTGTGTCTCCCCTCCAGAATAAATTATTGTGTGATTGTCAGCTATAATTTTGCCCGATCCCTTCCATCTCATCTCACTAACGCCTAGTATATTCATTTTCATGCTATCCATCTCACTTAGAACATTGGTCAACTTTCCTAGCTCATTTAATGTCCTAACATTCCATGTTCCTACTCTAAATTTATTTATTTTAGTTAAGATTTTGCCATCAGTAGCTGGATGACGGTCTGGTGTCACCTGTGGCTCATGACTGTCCCTACCGGACGAGGATGCCCTAAGACAGCCATTAACGTCCTTCACTAACTTTGATTTATGTTTTGCCATGAAGTCTTGGGAAGATAATGTGGTGGTTTCCCCTTGCCTTCCACATTCACATGGTGGTCTTTTTACCTCTGCTTTTGACAGCCATTTCCGACTGTAAGGACAAGTGAGTGCCCTGCTCTGCTCAGCTGCAGAGTTGTCCACTTATTCCGGTGGATACTCGGTCCCCAGAGCTGTGTTAGCCACACCGTAGTGTGTTTCCATCCTCTACCGCGTGGAGGTGCAGTTGGGATTTTCCCTTCATAAAGTTATGGTCTCTGACCAAAACTCTCCAGTACTTTTAGAGGACATTAATATACAACAGAGACAAACGGTTCTATTTGATGATCTAATTGGATTGGTCCACACATTCCTGTCATTAAGACTTTAAGATTTAATGAGAAGAGTATTACTGGAAAAGAAATTGTCACGATTAGAAATGTCAGTGGGAGAATAAACAGAGGCATACAGAGAGGAATGAATCTGGATTGATTAAGACAGTGGCATATGGAGAAAT
Source organism: Cepaea nemoralis (assembly GCA_014155875.1). NCBI lineage: Eukaryota > Metazoa > Mollusca > Gastropoda > Stylommatophora > Helicidae > Cepaea > Cepaea nemoralis. The sequence goes on from JACEFZ010024842.1 coordinate 10,073, forward strand.
ATCATTAAGAGAGAAGATTCGGGTCACCAATGATAGAGATCTGTGGAGTGACTTAAAAGCCCACACCAGTTCACTGCGCGCATGCTAATGATGATGAAACATAATGAGATATGTAATAATGTATGATCTCATGGGATAACTGGAATCAGTTTCTCTATCAGAAGTATCCTCCCTTCTGTTGGGAATACACCCAATTCCCATCTGTCTACGGTAGCATTAGCAGTAGCAGTGAATAACTGGGGACTTGGAGGAGATGGCTCTTTGTTTCAACCTAAGCATCAATACGGCGGAAATACCCCACGACTGGCTGCATAGCTACCTGATCCCACTCCCAAAGCCAGGTAAGGATCACCCCAGGCTTAATGGAAACTGAATAATAACCCTGCAAAACACGTATGGCAAAGTCCAGTGACATTTGGAAAGTAGTAAACTACTTCCCAAAGGGCTCGGGAGTTGTCGACCTGGGAAGGATACCCGGGTCAATGCTGCAACTTTTGCATTTGATGTCTACGAGGGCTTCCAGGATAAAAAAAAGACAGTGGCGGTAGCCCTTGACCTGGAGGATGCGTATAACAGGATCAGATATGATCGGTTGATATACACACTGTTGGACATGGAGGTCTGCCCTTGACTTGTTAGATGGGTTGCGTCGGTCCTTTATGAGCGTAGGGTTGCACTGAGCATGGGTTCCTGGACTTCTGACCCTTGTACTATTACACCTGGGTTGCCACGGGGATTTGCCTTGTCCTCAGTGCTCTTTAATATCAACACCAGCAAAATTGCAGCTATTGAGACACCAGGTGTGGGTAGAATCTTGACATTTGCAGATAATGTGCTGGTGTACAGACAGGGCATAGACAGGGCCAGTTTGACGAAAGACTTACAGGTGGCAGTAAATAGGGTGGCAGAGTGGTGAAGGGACGCAGGTGCCGTTATAAACCCAGACAAGGCATCGGTTGTGTGGATAACAGGGTCGTCAAGGCAGATGTCCCAGGTATTATGTTAAATGGATGTCCTCTTAGTCGAGAGAGTAAATTGAAGTACTTGGGTATCACCTTTGACAGGTGTTTGTCCTTTAAGGATCATGCAGAATCTTTGGGAGTGAAGGCTGGTAGGGGGGGCTAATGCATTGAGGGCTATGGCAGCAACCGGGGTAGATCAGAGGATGCTGTGTTGTGTTGTTGTTTGTCCATCAAGAGTGATGATGACCATTAATTTCATCCAGTGGAGTTGAAAGTATGGAGCCATGAGTTCTAAGATGGCTGATAAGGTCTATTTTTATCTCGAAATGTTCTTTGACAACGGGGGCAAAGAATGCTTGACGTTCCAGGAGGCGGATCTCCTGCAGTGGTTTTTCTGTTCAGCCTTTTCTTCACAGCTCTTGCAGTCCTGGTTGCTTCACAAGCGACTTCACACTTATGTAATGATGGACGCCACGAATTACGGTCTTTAGCAGCAGTCTCCCAGGTGTCAAGATGAATTTCAAAAGCTTTAAGTGAGATTTTCAGAGTGTCTTTAAAGAGTTTCCTCTGGCCACCTTGGGAGCGTTTACCACAACGCAGCTCAACGTAAAAAAATTGTTTAGGGAGCCTGTGATTTTGCATACGAGTTAAGTGACCAGCCCAGCGAATCTGATTTTTCATTAGCAGAGTGTGGATACTGGGCATGGGCGCTCTATCCAGAACCTAAGGCAGACAGTGTGGAAGTGGTTTAATTTAGTAGCATGTCGCTGATAAACAGTCCACGTTTCAGAAGCATATAGCTGTGTAGATAATATAACTGCTTTATAGACTTTCAGCTTTGTTTGCAGGCTTATTCCATTTCTGTCCCATAAATTCTTGTACAGTCTGCCAAAGGCCGCACTGGCCTTGGAGATTCTTGCATTCACTTCGTCATCAATTGTGGCAGCTTATGATACAGATAGGCCAAGATAGGCGAATTTGTCCACAACACTTAGTCTATGACCGTTTACCTTGATATTCGGCACGGTGTGATTATTCCCGGGAGCTGGCTGGTACATAACTACAGTCTTCTCCAAGTTGATATAGAGACCAAAGTTGGCACAGGCATGTGAGAAAGCTGAAACATTATGTTGCATGTCTGCCTCTGAGTTGGCACATAGAGCGCAATCATCAGCAAGCAACAGTTCTCTGGCGGTGTAGCTGTTAGTTTTGGTTTTGGCTGAGATTGAACAACTTTCCATCCATGCGGTAGTTGATGTCTATTCCAATGACATTGTTCTCGAAGTTTTTCGTCAGCATAGCTGAAAACATGAGGCTGAACAGTGTTGGTGCCAGGACACATCCTTGCTTCACTCCATTGGTGACAGGAAAAGGCTCAAACAGTTCACCATTTTCCTGTACTCTTGCCTGCATACCATCATAAAATAGCCGTACTCTTTGGACAAAAGTTTGTAGATGCTGTACAGGCTCTTTCAGCAGTTAATAGTCATTGAGTTTGGTTTGGGGCTGCCGACAGTATCAAAGAGCCAGCTTGACAGGTTGGAGCGCGTACAGAATGCTGCCATGCGGGTAATCCTGGGGTGCACAAAGGACACACCAATTATATGCATGAGGCATATCCTGGCGCTACCAACAATGACGGATAGACACAGGGTCCTTCATGCCAAATGGTACCTGAGAGTTGCCGCAGACAAGGATCACCCGCTGCATGCAGCCATAGATATGGTCAAGGGTCATAGACTAAGACGAGGCAGGTCCTAGATGGCACAGGCAGAACTTTCTATAAGTCAGGTGTGTGATCCAGAGACCATCAATCGTGAAAAAGAGTGGGTTGAAGTTTCGGAAGACATGACGGACTGGCACAAGGTAATAATAACTCTGGGTCATGAGTGCAGGGAATGGACAGCGGGCAGCACTGAGTTTGAAGTGCAACAGCTGATCCAGAGTACCACACAATATATACAAGATTGTTGTATTAAAATACAGCAATATCATAAGAATGGAAGAGATTACGAAATGTTCAAAGAAATGAAGCTATTGACAATAAATGTTCAACCTCAATTAAATGTTATCTGTGACAAGTTGGGAAATACCTTAATATAATCTAGACAAATTCTAGAAAAATGGCAGGAATAATGCAGTGGAATGTATTATATGAATGACTCTGAGGATATGAATGATATACATGAACCAATGACAGCAGAGACAGAACCTGAACCCTCATTAGATGAAATTGCATGGGCAATAAAGAACATGAAGAATGGTAAATCATCAGGATGTGATGAGATACTAGCTGATCTAATTAAAGCGGGAGGAGAAGAAAGCATACAAATCTATCACGCATTATGTAAAAAGATATGGAAATATGGTACATATGTACATAGTCATCTACACGGATGGGTCAGTGGTGAGAAACAGACGTAGTGGTTGGGGTTTTATTGCAAATGCTCATGGACGAGTCTTGAAAAAGGAGTCTGGTATATGAGACTACGACCTCCAGCATGAGAATGGAGGTGGAGTCAGTAACAGTGGCATTCCGGTGGCTAGAGGAGACTACTGCAACACACATTGTATTCATTATGGATTCAAAGAGTCTTCTTAGTAAGGTGGAGAAAGGTATGCTTCGTGTGGAATGGCTATCGTCGCTTCAGAGGTCACAGATCGTGAGAATTGTATGGATATTTTGCCCTGGCCATGCGGGGGTGCGGTGGAATTAACAGGCTGATAGGCTAGCAGGGAATGCACTTCTTGGTGGCAGATTGCCTATGGACAAGGGAGATGTGGCCGTACTCTTGTGGGACCAGGTGGAGAAGGCAGAGGAACAGATTGAGAACCCATATGTGGAAAGAATGAGATTGCGAGAGATCGGCAGGGGTTCTGGAAGAATCTCAAAACCGAGAGGGAAGACCAGGAGAACTTTTAATCAGAAAGCGGCTGGAACGATTAATAGTATGACTCTTCGCTGGCTGTTGAACGAGGGGACGGAGCACGCGTGGGAATTTCTTGAATGCAGTGATGTCAGTTTTTAACGTAACGCAACTCAACAGAAAACGCGGCATTTGTTGTGTGTGGATATTAGATAGGTACTATGTGGCCTGTAGATATTTGACATGGTATGTGTTGTGTGTGGCTATTAAATATGGTATTTGTTGAGTGTGGATATTAGATACGGTATCTGTTGTATCAAGAAATATAATATCTCTGTGATTGAAAACGAGGAATAGGGTGGCTAGAAGTATGAAGAAATAACCACTTAGTCATTGTCGACGGAAATATCACAAATTGTGATATTGACTGTTTTTTAACAAAATACAAATCACATAATTTAATACAAATTGGATGTCTCGTAGCCGAAGGTTAAGAGCGTTCGCTTTTAACCTACAGATGCTCTGATGGCGATGTTACTGGTTCTCCCCCTTCATCGGGCAGTTGAACTTAAACATTGATGTCTCTTCTTTGACTCTGGACGTAAATAAGAAGTACCCTAGAAGTCAGAGTGGGTTCGCCTGATGGCGAGGGACTCTGGTAATAGGGAAAGCTAATCTACATGTGAAAATCAGCCCAGTGTGAACTACGCTAGAGTTCAAAGCGAGTGAACGGAATAAAATACACATTAAAATGTTTTCTTTTCACACGTGATTAAGATTTAGTTATTACACACAGAATCTGCCCAATGAAGACTTTCATACGCCCTAAAGATATGTAATAGGACAAACAGCACAAACCTGTCGTGACTGTAACTGACTCACAGCTAAGGCTGAGAAAGACGAATTCGGGCGTGCTTCGTGCAGAGTGGCATGCTTCAATTCAAAAATATTAAAGGCTGGGAGAATCTGTTTGATCTTTCTCTCCCCCCCCCCCCCCCCCCCCATGACATGCTGGTGTGATGGGAAACGAGCAGCCGGACAGACTGGATGGGTCTGCACAGATGGGTGATGTATTGTTTAATGATAGGGCCAGTGTGGTCAGGGCTCTGTGGAAGCATCTATTTAGAGAGGGTGAACGAATAAGCCATCATAGTCTGAAGGGAGTGAAGCGACAGGGAGTGACCAGAGGATCTGGCCGATACTCAGTACTAAGAGGAAACGTCAGACAAACACGTCATCAGACTGTAACATTTACTCTGAGTATTTGGATGCTGGCTGGCTCTGTGGCGTGGGGGTTACAGAAGCAATTGGTGATCCCGCATACCACTTTCAAAACACAGCTTCGGGCTATTTGGAAACAAACAGCCATGCGTTGATTTCCCATATAAAGGTATGAGTGCCGATAGTTCAAAAAGCAACGGCAAACTACTGATCTTAAATTCGCCAAAAAATCACGGACAGTCAAAATATGTTGGGGTTGACTGCAACGTCCTGTAAATGATATGCAACAAACGTTTTAAAATTTGGATTTTTGGCTGGCTGTTGGAGGTGAGGACGAAGTACGGATGGGAATGTCCCGAGTGCTGTGATGTGCTTTCTAGAAGCAACCCAACGCTCTGATTGATACACGACATGCATATATTGAAAACCCATGTGCATGCATTTCACCAAATCAAAAGATCTGCTTTTCAAAGCTGTGTATATGCTAATGAAAATGTCCTGTCGTGATTTGGGGAATTTTCCAGATAAATAATTTTTTTCTATATAATATACATGACTGCATTGGAATTAAAAGAAAAAACACATATTAATTAACAAAAATAGAGTCACTTATACAAATTAAGACATTTCTTGTATGTATTACGTTTATCAATCTATTTGGGTCAGCGTGTTTCAGTTTTCATTATTTAATTATTCATTAAAAGCAAACGTACGGGTTGTGAAATAAAGCGAGGATCTTTAATTTTTACTACCGGATTGTTGGCATGTTAGAAAGTTTTTAGGAAACAAAAAAAAACGTTAATAGAGATTTACGTTCGCTTTCAGGGTAATTGAGCCGCGTTTTTAGATTGTTTTGGAAAGAAAATGTTTCAATGTTAATGCAGTGGTATATTTTTAATTTAATTTTTTAAAATTCATTATATACATTTTGAAATATGCTTCTTTCATGCTTCTTTCATGCTCCAAGGCCGTTGTTGTGCAAACAAGGATAAAAATTAAACTGTGCTAACGTGATAAACCTACATGCACATGCGCACATATATTCTATGGGCGGGACTCATTCAAATTCATTACTCTCCTTGGACAACTGTCACCGTCAAATTAATATCCTGTTAACAGGATTGTTAAAGCGATGGCAAACTACTGAGCCTATTAATCGATTGGAAACAAATATTAGTCATGCCCATAGGATGACGGATGTCGGAGAGGACACTAGGGATAGAGGTTAGTAGCTAATATGTTCAGTAACCGGTCGTGGACCAACACTGTCGATGGACACGAGTCGAGGCGAGTTAGTTGATGGAACAAATATCTCTGTAACATTTCTTCAGACTCCACGACATGGTCATTGGCAGATTAGAGGAGTCATAAATAAACTTGCTGCCTTGCAGAGTGCTTCTTTGGGCGCTGACTGATGGAGTCATTATCTACACACACCAACGGAAGACAAGGGAAATCGTCATTGTTCGTATCCGTAGTAAAGTATGATTACAAAGAAATGGGATCTAGTGAATGATATTATTGGAATCACCTCATCCAGTAGGGAACATCGTGTGCTACTGCTGACATCTGACTGTCATCGTGCTTCTATATGCAAATTAATTTTTAACATTGGCACATGTAATTTGAGAACATTTATGCAAATCTGAAAGCTGGTCAACATCAAGAATAAAATAGAATGATTGTCAATACATTAGATATTAGTGCAGGAGAAACATTACAATGGCACCTTTCCGTCTTGACAGACGATAGTTTGGTACATTGTGCTTCAAAAAAGCTTAATAACTACGATCCATGGCGGTGGCCAGTGTGGCTGGTAAGGCCAATTCTTGCTGCAAATGTTTGCCCACAGTAGATACATGCGAAAACATGGTCATTTTCACCATTTTGCACCATCTTACGTCTCTCACGCTCTGTGTGTGCTTTATCTGCAATCATTTTCTCCTTTGTCTTTATTCCATTTCTGATAGTTGCCCTCCATGCAACACGTTCAGCGGAGACGTGCTCCCAATGTGCATTATCAATGCCTGTATCAATCATATCCCGCTTACACACATCTTTGTATCGTAGTAGAGGCCGACCCTGAGATCTCCTACCCATCTGTAATTCACCAAAAAAGATGTCCTTTGGTATTCTACCATCATCCGTCCTCCTAACGTGTCCTATCCATCTAAGTCTACGAAGACTGAGCATGGAATAGAGCGTCACACAACCTGATCTTTCCAATACTTCAGTATTTGTGATTTTGTCTTGCCACTTAATACCAAGTATTCTTCGCAGACACCGCATATGAAAGCTGTTTAAACGTTTCTCTTGGCGTGAGTAAGTTGTCCAGGTTTCACTGCCATAAAGAAGAGTACTAAGGACACAGGCTTGGTAGACGAGGACTTTTGTTTTGGCAGTAAGCTTCCTGTTCTCCCAGACTCTTTTTGCTAACATGTTCATTGTTGTTGCTGCCTTGCCAATCCTGATGTTGATTTCCTGATCGAGGGATAATTTGCTATTTACCTCTGATCCTAGATATGTAAAATGGTCTACTATCTCCAGTTCGGCGTCGTCAATAAAGATTGATGGTACACCATGTGCACCTTGTGACATAATCTGTGTCTTCTTTTTGTTAATTGTTAAACCAAATTCAGAACAAGCATTGGAGAATGCAGATAGTAGATGTTGTAATTCTTCCTCAGAGTGGGTCGTAATCGCAGCATCATCCGCAAAAAGCAACTCTCTGATTAGTACCCTGCTAATTTTGGTCTTGGCCTTCAATCTCTGAGCATTATAGAGGCCACCATCTGAGCGTGAGTGAATGTATATACCGTCATCCTGATCACGAAAGGCATATTTCAGTAGAAGTGAAAAGTATATCCCAAAGAGGGTGGGGGCTAGTACACAACCTTGCTTAACTCCACTCTTGATTTCAAACTCTTCTGAAGTTGAGCCATCAAACTTGATTATACCCTTCATGCCTGTGTGGAAACGATTCCACAATGGACAGAAGAGTTGGTGGGCAGCCAATCTTCTTTAGTGCTTTGAACAGACCCTCACGACTGACCAAATCGAATGCCTTTGTGAGGTCGATGAAGGCAATAAACAGTGGCTGATTTTGTTCCCGGCATTTTTCTTGCATCTGTCGCAATGAGAATATCATATCAATGGTAGACCGGTTCTGACGGAAGCCGCACTGTGATTCGGGGTAGACTTGATCTCCCAGGACTTGAAGTCTGCGCAGGACAATTCTGGCAAATACTTTCCCAACAATACACAGAAGTGAGATACCCCTATAGTTGTTACAGTCGCTCCGATCTCCCTTGTTCTTGTACAGCGTTATGATGTTTGAATCTTTGAAATCCTGTGGGACTTGTCCTTCTCGCCAGCATAGCTCTATTAGCTGGTGGATCTGTAGAGCGAGTGTGTCTTGCCCACTCCTGATTACCTCTATTGGAATCCCATCCTTACCTGGAGCCTTGCCAGATGCAAGCTCATTTATAGCACACTTAACTTCTGTTATAGTGGGAAGTGTGTCCAGGTGGTCAAGAGTTGGCAGGGCCTCTATGGCGTTGAGGGCATCATCCGCTAGCTTGGTCTCACTTGAGTAAAGCTCTAAATAGTGCTCGACCCATCTATCCATCTGCTGTTTCTTATCAGTGATGATTTCTCCAGTCAAGGTTTTCAGCGGTGCACTTCTTTTGATCATTGGACCACAGGCTTTCTTTATCCCTTCATACATGCTTCTGATGTTTCCCTTATCACTTGCGATTTGAATGGACTCACATAACTTGATCCAATAGTCATTCGCACACTGCCTGGCAGCCTTTTGTACATCCTTCCTCGCTTGCTTCAGCTCACTCAGAGTGTTACGCGTTGGTCTTTCCTTGTTTCTTAAGAGAGCTATCTTCTTTTTATCAATCAAGGGCTGCAGTATCTGGCTGTTTGCCGCAAACCAGTCCTGCCTCTTATGATCCACAGTGCCGTAAACCCCTACCGCTGTTTTATAAATAGTTTCCTTAAGTTTACTCCATTTATCATTTACTATACAATTTTCTGATGTATCATTGAAAGCGTCTTCAAGTTGCTGTTGAAATTCAAAGCACTTTCCAGGATCGTGAGTGTTAGTAATATTAATCCTGGGGCTAGACTTGTGTTTAGCTGTGTAGATTCTCTTTGGTCTCAGTCTAACCCTTGCAACAACCAAAGAATGATCTGTATCACAGTCAGAACTGTGGTAACTTCGAGTTAATGATGTATGGTTCAGATGTTGTCTCCGTGTGGTAATGAAGTCCAGCTGATGCCAATGGCTGGATTTTGGATGTTTCCATGTGACCTTATGCATCTCTTTTGTTTTAAAAAAGGAGTTTGTAATACATAGGTCATTTCTAGTGCAATGCTCCAGCAGCCTTTGCCCATTATCATTCATGCGACCGATGTTGTATTTTCCAAGGCACACTGGCCATGAACTCGAGTCCTTGCCCACACGAGCATTGAAATCACCGAGCATATAAATGTAGTCGGATTTTGGAACTGCCTTGATCGCAGAGTCTAGCTGCTCATAGAACGTATCCTTCACATCATCAGAGGAAGCGAGTGTCGGTGCATATGCAGTGAGAATGGTGGCAAATCCACAAGAGGTTGCCAAGCGCAGTGATAATAATCTTTCATTACCTCCAGCTGGGATATCAATCATTCCCAGTAGCGAATTCTTCACTGCAAAGCCCACACCATGTTGCCTTTTTTCTGCCTGCCCTCTTCCCTTCCAAAAAAAGGTGTAATTGTTTTCCCTGAGTGACCCTTCCTCAGCGAGGCGAGTCTCCTGCAGGCCAGCAATATCAATGTTAAGACGATTGAGTTCAGCATCAATCACAGCCGTTTTTCTCACATCGTCAATATTTGTCAAGTCAGTGGAAAATCCTGGACACATGGTTCTCACGTTCCAGGTTGCAAGCCGTAGCTTGAGGTTTCTATTCTTTTTATTAGTACCTGGTGCATTGGTTTTACAGCCTGCGATTCAGATTTTGTCCTAGCCCCAAGCACCCATTGAAGCAGGCAGGCTGTGGCGGATCAGCACCCAATTGGCTGGGGGCTGCCCAGCTTGAGGCGGGCGGTAGCTGATCAGTGACACCTGTAGGTGTCTCCCACCGTCAGAGGCAACGCGTGGCGCCCCATGTCTACGCCAACTGACAAGGACTTATAACCCGTAACAGTTGCCTCTCGCTTTGATTCCGAGACCGGTTAAGACCAGGGATGGAGTTATTGCCTCTCCATAGCACAAAGCCTGGGCTAAAATAAAGAAACCATGTGTTGCCCATGCAGCATGATCCCTCTCTCGGCCTGCCTAGTTCACTCCAGAGGAAAGTTAACACCTATAATCTGGAACAAGACAAGCTGCAGAAGCTGCCGGATCAGCAAAGCAATGCTCTAACTGTCCGCCTGTCGGAGCTTCGATCCTAGACCAGCTGCCAACCAAGGCTTAGGGCCTGGTCTGCCCTGCCATGACTTATTTTGTCTTTGGGTTGCATTTCCTCGCACCAGGATAAGGCTAGTACCCTCCCAATTGCGCTCTTCCGCTCGAAGCCGTTGGCACAATGTGGGGTGTCGGGTTTGGTAAGCGCCGCCCAACATTCGGCGCTGACAGAAAGCAGGTAGTACCGTCTACTGTCATACGGTAGCTCAGTCATATCTGACTAAGACCTGACTATGAAAGAGGAGAAACTAGGAGAAACATATTTAGATATTATTTACTCGGGAACGTAGCGATACAAAAGAGGAATTGGCATACTTTTGGATCAACAGTGTGCAGTATAGGTTTAATGATGTTGGACAATCTTAGAAAGGATAATATTAGACAAACTCTATGGTAAGCTTTTGTATATCAGTATAATACAAGTGCATGCACCAAACAGCTGATAACATAGAAGCAGTTATAGAAATACTTTATGTGTTAAACAAGGCATTGGAAAAGTGCACAGCATTTGAAATAATAGTGAAACTCTGGGATTTCAGTGCATAAGTAGGCAATGAAAACAATTTTCGTGAATTGTGGCTATAGCCTAGGTGAAAAGAATGAGTGGGGTAATAGATTAATAGCCTGGTCAACATCTGATCACGTTATCAAACACTATCATTGACGATGATGGATTTGGAAAAGCGCATGAGATAATGTTCCCAATCACATTTACTACATCTCCATTTCTTATTCTCCCCTCATTTTGAAAGTAAGCGCAGTCCATAAAGGTGCTACTACTTCTGGCTAACTGGACTGACTTTTTGCGTGTGGATTAGCTTTCCATGTTATCTTTGTCTCTTGCAAATAGGTGAACCAATTCCGACTTCAGAAGTACTTGTAATTTACGTCCCCTAGTCAGTGACAAAAAGTTGTTTTAGTTCATCTGACAGTGTAGGGGTTGAACCCGCTATATCGGCGTCAGGGCACCGGATGGTTAAGAACGAGTGCTTTTATCCATTTGGCTATGATAACCTCATATTTGGATCTGAAAGAGATTGAAGCAGTTTCTTGGTTCATTGATTCCTCTTTGTCGACATCGTTGCATTCCGGAGATACAAAGAGATTAAGAAGCAGTTTCTTGGTTCATTGATTCCTGTTTATAGACATCGTAGCATTCCGGAGATATAAAGATATTAAGAAGCAGTTTCCTGGTTCATTGTTTCCTGTTTATCAACATTGTAGCATTCCGGAGATACAAAGAGATTATGAAGCAGTTTCTTGGTCCATTGATTTCTGTTTGTCGACATCGTAGCATTACGGAGATACAAAGAGATTAAGAAGCAGTTTCTTGACTCATTGATTCCTGCTTATCGACATCGTAGCATTCCTGAGATATCCATAGATCCTTCGTCTACCTCAGCAGTTGTCATAAGATGTAGATGCTGATTGTTCCTGTAGATGCTGTTTGTGGACACGTCGGATTGGTCCCCCTCATATGTCCCTTATTGCTGGGGCCACTGTTAAATCTATACTCAAGCATCCTTAAATGTGTTGTTTCATCCGTTATTGTATCTTCAGCTATCAGTTTGTAGATAGTCTTCAGAATTTCTGTCGTGTCCATCGTGTGTTCCAGCTACTGAAGCTCTTGAAGCCAACAGACCTGCTCGCTCGTTGCCTCGCATTCCAGCATGACCCGGGCATTATTTAGGGACATTATATCGGGACATTATATCCATATAATGTCTGTGTTAGATGGAAGTGTCTCTGTCTGGTACCCACTGATGCCACATCCTGACCACCTTGAACTGTATACAATATCAGACACTACAGATGATCTGGCGATCATTCAGTGTACCATGCAATGGTTGCCTGTCATCATTGATTTCATGAATGTAGGCCTTGAACTGTACCAGTTCAAGTTTAGACATCACGGCTGAGAGCTCAAGCAAATATATCATCGTTCTAACTGAGCCAATTCGTGTACATCCCGAGACAATAAGCATTCCTTGGTGCTGGACTCGTTCCAGTGTTTTTACACCGTGAAGAAGATATGTTATAATACCATGATCATAATCAATTACTGAAAGGACTAGATGATTGAACAATAAAGCAAGTAGTCTCTGTTCCACGGGAGTAAACATACAGGCGATGTAACCATCTAAGCGGATGGTTCTGTCTAAGAGGTACAAGAAGTGCCTGGGGGTTCGTGGCGAAGGTTGGTGGACTGTATTTGGTACAGGAGAGCCTGGCATATGATACCACAACATCTAGTCAAACGGTGTTCCTCTGACTGGATGAAAAACAGCACACACATATCGTGATTGCAACGAACTCACACCGTATGATGAGAAAGGTTAAGACAAGTATACTTCGGGCAGAGTGGCAGGCTGCCATTCAAAAATGAAAAATAGAGAACATCTGTTAGATTTGTTCTCTAGGTCATGCTGAAGTAGTGGTTAGATTTGTTCTCTAGGTCATGCTGAAGTAGTGGTTAGATTTGTTCTCCAGGACATGCTGGTGTAGTGGTTAGATTTGTTCTCCAGGACATGCTGGTGTGGTGGTTAGATTTGTTCTCCAGGACATGCTGGTGTAGTGGTTAGATTTGTTCTCCAGGACATGCTGGTGTAGTGGTTAGATTTGTTCTCCAGGACATGCTGGTGTAGTGGTTAGATTTGTTCTCCAGGACATGCTGGTGTGGTGGTTAGATTTGTTCTCCAGGACATGCTGGTGTAGTGGTTAGATTTGTTCTCCAGGACATGCTGGTGTAGTGGTTAGATTTGTTCTCCAGGTCATGCTGGTGTAGTGGTTAGATTTGTTCTCCAGGTCATGCTGGTGTGGTGGTTAGATTTGTTCTCCAGGACATGCTGGTGTAGTGGTTAGATTTGTTCTCCAGGACATGCTGGTGTAGTGGTTAGATTTGTTCTCCAGGACATGCTGGTGTGGTGGTTAGATTTGTTCTCCAGGACATGCTGGTGTGGTGGTTAGATTTGTTCTCCAGGACATGCTGGTGTAGTGGTTAGATTTGTTCTCCAGGACATGCTGGTGTAGTGGTTAGATTTGTTCTCCAGGACATGCTGGTGTGGTGGTTAGATTTGTTCTCCAGGACATGCTGAAGTAGTGGTTAGATTTGTTCTCCAGGTCATGCTGGTGTGGTGGTTAGATTTGTTCTCCAGGTCATGCTGGTGTGGTGGTTAGATTTGTTCTCCAGGACATGCTGGTGTGGTGGTTAGATTTGTTCTCCAGGTCATGCTGGTGGTGGTGGTTAGATTTGTTCTCCAGGTCATGCTGGTGTGGTGGTTAGATTTGTTCTCCAGGTCATGCTGGTGTGGTGGTTAGATTTGTTCTCCAGGTCATGCTGGTGTGGTGGTTAGATTTGTTCTCCAGGTCATGCTGGTGTGGTGGTTAGATTTGTTCTCCAGGACATGCTGGTGTGGTGGTTAGATTTGTTCTCCAGGTCATGCTGGTGTGGTGGTTAGATTTGTTCTCCAGGTCATGCTGGTGTGGTGGTTAGATTTGTTCTCCAGGTCATGCTGGTGTGGTGGTTAGATTTGTTCTCCAGGACATGCTGGTGTGGTGGTTAGATTTGTTCTCCAGGTCATGCTGGTGTGGTGGTTAGATTTGTTCTCCAGGTCATGCTGGTGTGGTGGTTAGATTTGTTCTCCAGGTCATGCTGGTGTGGTGGTTAGATTTGTTCTCCAGGTCATGCTGGTGTGGTGGTTAGATTTGTTCTCCAGGTCATGCTGAAGTAGTGGTTAGATTTGTTCTCCAGGTCATGCTGGTGTGGTGGTTAGATTTGTTCTCCAGGTCATGCTGGTGTGGTGGTTAGATTTGTTCTCCAGGTCATGCTGGTGTGGTGGTTAGATTTGTTCTCCAGGTCATGCTGGTGTGGTGGTTAGATTTGTTCTCCAGGTCATGCTGGTGTGGTGGTTAGATTTGTTCTCCAGGTCATGCTGGTGTGGTATTTAGATTTGTTCTCCAGGTCATGCTGGTGTGGTGGTTAGATTTGTTCTCCAGGTCATGCTGGTGTGGTGGTTAGATTTGTTCTCCAGGTCATGCTGGTGTGGTGGTTAGATTTGTTCTCCAGGTCATGCTGGTGTGGTGGTTAGATTTGTTCTCCAGGTCATGCTGGTGTGGTGGTTAGATTTGTTCTCCAGGTCATGCTGGTGTGGTGGTTAGATTTGTTCTCCAGGTCATGCTGGTGTGGTGGCAAACGAGCATGCAGACAGATTGGCTAGATCTACAACCCTGATGGGGTATTGGTGCATGGTAGGGCAGATGGCGCGGTGGAAACCATTTGGAATCGTGTGTATAGTGCAGAATAACGGACAGAACATCACTACTTGGAGAGAATGGTAATGCAGGGAGTTACCAGAGGATCTGGCCGACATTCAAAACTCCGAGGAAAGGCCAGATAGGCACATAATCAGACCGCTAGTGGTACCATTCGTATTGGGACTCTTCGCTGGCTGTTGCAGACGAGACTGGGCATGTATGGGTATGTCCCGAGTGTTGTGATATCGGTTCTTGACTCATCTTATGTAACTCCACGTGGGTAGCCATAATTGTCTTCAGCGCTGCCATGCCACGTTTACATGTTATACTAGTCAACTCCATGAGGTACTTAGATGACAGGCTACGATCACATGGCAAACATATATTTAAATTAATTACTTCTTTCAACTGGCTTTGCAATTATGGATATACTAGGCAGGTCTGCTTTTCCAAATGGTTTTGTTCAACAAGCACCATAAAAAGCTGGTCTCCCCAGGGTTCAGCACATAATTAGTCTGCTTACAACACTCGGTGGTCTCGATGCTTTCTTCGAGATCCCCCATATACGTGGAAGACTAATTCGAGCGTTGTCTATGTTGCCTCCGATGACCTATAACTGCCAATATCTGGGAACCTTCGTGTACCCTTCACTTTCTATTACAACTATTGTTTCCAATAAGTTGCCATATAATCCTGCAAATTGATGATTCTGTTACTGCTACATTTTGATGGATCTCTTCCATATTTTGGCGTGGCTTCAGATTATTGTGTAACAATTCCTCTGGTTCCCTGAATGCATACTTTATATGCCTCTCAAGTGTGTCTTTATACAACTGCCTTGTATAGTGCCCAA
>JACEFZ010024843.1:0-42500 GCA_014155875.1 Cepaea nemoralis
CTCCTCCATCCTCCTCCTCCACCCCCATATTCCTCCTCCCAGCTCATACTCTTTCCTCTTTTTCTCTTCTGCTGCCGGCTGCTGCGCCCGCGGCTCAATTACCCAAGGTTAATTGTTGAGGAGATGTAAAGACTTCAGGTGCTCGTCTAATGCTTTTTTGTAAGTTGTCTTCGTTTACTAGGTTGTTTAACTGCAACCAATAAATGATAGACAGACAGACAGACAGACAGACAGAAAGAAAGGCAGCACAGGACAGAAGACAGACAGACAGAGAGGGCAGGGAGGGAGGCGGACGATAGACAGTGACAGACAGACGCGAGAACGGGAACTTAATGACTACTATAGAAATAAATGAGATCGCTCCCCACAGGAGCTTGGGAGAATAGAAAAAAAAACAAAGTCGGAGGGTCAGGAAGGACAGACTAGACATACAGGACAGACAGACAGACAGTCAGGAGGGAAACTTATATGACTACTTATATGAATTAAATGAGATGCTCCACCAACCCGGAGCGGGCGATTCTTGCATGTGATTTCATCTTATGCCAGGCAGGCAGGTCTAAGCACGGATGTGGAAGAAGACAGACAGACAGACAGATAGTCGGTAACGGGAACGAGAAACTTATATGAATACTTATATGAATTAAATGAGATGCTCCCCACCAGAGACTGGGCAGGAAGCGGGCCGGGTCCTTTTTGTGATAATATATATATATATATATATATGTATTATATATATACATATATATATATATAATATATATATATACTATATATGCGTGTGTGTGTGTGTGTTAGGGGGGGGGTGTGATATGGAGATGTTTATAAAACTCCACTTTGCGTCTTACATTTTGCGAATAGCCCTTATCAGTCTGATTTCTCTCTCACCAAGGGATTGTAGTTATTATGCCTTTTGAAGTAAATACAACCAAAACTATTGTCGTCAAAGATAGGCAAGGTGCCCAATGAATAAAGCGATTCCTCTTTCTCCCGAGCGACTGCCTAAAAAATACAAACTTTGAGGGGTATCCTCCCTTCTGTGTATTGTTGGGAAAGTATTGCCAGAATTGTTCTGCGAAGACTTCAAGTCCTGATTAGAATTCAAGTCTACCCCGAATCACAGTGCGGCTCCGACCAGAACCGCTGTACCATCGATATGATATTCTCATTGCGACAAATGCAAGGAAAATATGCCGACGAGAACAAAACAACCCAAAATCCTTACCCCAACCCCCAACCCCCCCCCCCCACCCAAAAAATCAACCCCTGTTTATTGCCCTCATCGACCTCACAAAGGCCATTGATTTGGTCAGTCCTGAGGGTCTGTTCAAGGCACTAAAGAAGATTGGCTGCCATCACTCTTCTGTCCATTGATGGTGCAACTTCAGAAGAGTTTGGAATCAAGAGTGGAGTTAAGAAAAGGTGTGTACTAGCTCCCACCTATTGGAATATACCTTTCACTTCTACTGAAATATCGCCTTTAGTGATCAGAATTGGTGGTATATACATCACTCAGTTCGGATGGTTGGAATCTACAAAATGCTAGAGAAATTGAAGGCTCAAAACAAAATTAGGAGGGTACTGATCAGAGAGTTGATTTTCCGCAGATTGCTGCCTTGCAATTACAACCACTTGAGGAAGAATTGCAATGTCTATTTATTTGCATTCTCCAATGCTGTTTTGAATTGGTTTAACAATTAACCCCAAAAAAGAAGACACATATTTATGTCACAAGGTGCACATGGCGGTACCGTCAACTTTATTGATGACGCCGAAACTCGAGGATTGGTAGACTATTTTACATATCTAGGATCAGTGGTAAATAGCAAATTTATCCCTAGAGCAGGCAATCAACATCAGACGATAAGGCAGCAACAACAATGAACATGTAAACAAAAATTAGTCTGGTCGAGAACAGGAAACTCCTGCCAAACAAAATTCCTCATTCTACCAAGCCTGTGCCCTTCAGTACTCTATCTATGGCAGTGAAAACTGAAAACGTACTCACACCCAAAGAGAAACGTTTTATAACAGCAGTTCATATCACTCTCTTGATATAATGCGGTGTTTGCGAAGAATGACAAGACAAAATCATATACTGAAGGTGAAAGATCAGGTGGTGGGGCGGTGGTTCCGTTCCATGATCAGTCTTCCATAGACCTTAGAGGATATGACATCTTAGGAGGAATGGATGCTGGTAGA
The DNA here is from genome assembly GCA_014155875.1 of Cepaea nemoralis. Classification (NCBI taxonomy): domain Eukaryota; kingdom Metazoa; phylum Mollusca; class Gastropoda; order Stylommatophora; family Helicidae; genus Cepaea; species Cepaea nemoralis. Next base: position 2,203 of record JACEFZ010024843.1, read on the forward strand.
ATACCAAAGGACATCTTTTTGGGTGAAGTGAACAGATGGGTAAGGATCTCAGGGACTGGCCTTACCTGACAATACAAAGATGTATGTAAGCGGGACATGAGTGATACAGGTATTGATAATGCAATGGGAGCACGTGCCGCTGAACTGTTGCATGGAGGGCTATTCCTCCCTACTGGCACCCTCCCTAGCAGAAATGGAATAAAGACAAAGGAAGAAAATAATTGCAGATAAGGAACACACAAGAGCATAAGTGACGTTAAAAGGCGCATGATTTGGGAACTTACATGTTTTCACACGCAATTTCCACTGTGGACAAAACATTTTGGCAGCATGAATTGCCTTACCAGCCACACCGCCACCGCCATGGGTCGTAGTATTAAGCCTTTTTGAAGCAGAATGCTAACCAATTATCGTCTGTCAAGACGGAAAGTATGTGCCTTATATATATTATATATGCACCCATAAATACATTCACAAGTGCATACCACAAATACACACAGAGATATAACATACGAGGCATATAGACAAACAACGACAGGACACACATGTACATATGAGCAGGTATCGTTTGTAAGGCATCGAATCAGAATAGGAGACATTCACGAAAAATAACTTGACCACCGTCAGGCCCACTAACACGAGGTTCCTGATCACTCTATTCTTGCTAGCCAGTTCTATAGTACCAGTATCTTGCGGACACATAAATAAAAGCCATGCTGAAAACTTGGTGTGTTTTGTCATCAGTAGGTAGTTGGAATACATTCAATGAGTCTCGCTTTCACTAATTCGGTTCTGTGTCCCTAGTATCCAGTGGGAAACATGAAATACAGCCTTGTTTAACTCTCTCGCTCTCTTCTCTCCTCTCTCTCTCTCCTCCCTCTCGCTCTCTCTATCTCTCTCTACTCCTCTCTCCATCTCTCTCTCTCTCTCTCATCATATATATATATATATATATATATATATATATATATATATATATATATATATAATTATATATTAATTAATTTTAAAAAAGTATTAATATATATATATATATATATTACCTATATATATATATATATATATATCAGAATGTCATTTCCCCCTTAGCAAAAATTGTCAGTTCCCATTTATAAGTAATCGTCTCCAAATTTTTATCTATGTAAAATACTTTACTGTTGCAATCATTAAAGTAGCAGGTGTCCTCAAAGGAATCTCGCTCTTATTGTGTATCAATACCAAGCAGTTTCAGTCATGGTGCACAGCGAGTAAAGGTGTTAATATGACCACCAAAGAAGTTCGGTTAAAAGCAACGTAATGCCATAGAATTCCTCAATGCCGAAGGCGTAACACGATTTACTGCAACCACGAACTTTTGTCAATTGTTTATTGAAGATTCAAACAGCGGATGTAGAACGTCCCCGACGTTGGCGTACGCTGTTGTGACAATGCTGTAGCTTTACAAACTTGTTTATTGTCCTCAATTTCGCTGTATTTCCGTCTCCGTGGCGCAAGCTTGCGAACGCGGTTCGTGGGGGAAGCCGCATAGCAGCAGCGTTCGAAACGCAGCGGTGACCGAATAGCGCAGCTAGGACCGTGGTCCCCGTTTGTGTTATAAGTGTTGGTGTTATGGGAGCCGCACGCGCCTGCGAAGTCCGCCGAATCGTTCAAGAAAGCATGACAACAACTGAACGTAAAATTTTGCCCAGGAATCATGAACAGCCCCCCCCCCCCAATAAATAAAAAAAAAAAAAAACTGCTGTGGTTGACTGATACGTCCTTAAGGATATGCACTTTAAAAACAAATGTATTACTGATTCATTAGTATGTATATTAGCGAATATTATTATATGCCTATTTTGAAATATTGGCCAGTTTCAGCCTGGCTTCTGGCCTAGAGGTTAGCGACTTTTCTCCGTAATCTCGTATACTCTCGTAAGAAGTGACGACGTGTGAGAATCAGCAGTGGTCCGAATTCACGTCGGTACTTACGGGGTAATGTGAGCCGGCGCGCTTTTTTCAAAAAACACTGGCAAACTACTGGAGCATAATCTTGCCAAGAAATCAGCAATCAGCGAAAGATGCTAGATGTTGGCCGCGTAGTCCTGTAAAGGATATGCAACCATATATTTATTTATTTTGAATAATTACAATGCAACGTTTCATGTTGCACGCATCAAGTTTAGTATATGTGGAGAAGATTGAATGGAATATAGTGTTAACCCAAAAGGAGAATAGGTTGTGTGCTAGTATTATGAGCAGCGCGCCAAGTGCATCATTGTCTGGTACCGTCGCGAGCTCACATGTTATATGCAACCCCATTTAAAAATTAGGTTTATATGTACTAGGCTATGACTGTGTTTGGAGCAAAGGTTGTTTTGCTGTCTGTGACGTAGATAGTACCCAAAACCACGTAAACAGGTTGTATGATGAGCTTAGCCTTCACAGTTAGCGTTAATCATTAACCACTGAGGAGTGGCACAGAGATCTGACCACGGCACTTAAGACCAGCGACCAGAACACTCTTGTAAAAAACAATCCTGACTAATCTGATCCTGCTCTGAACCAACTTTGATGTTAGCGGCTGCACCAAATAAAATACCAAACCACAAACAAATAAATCAACCATAAAACATACCATCAAAACAATAACAAAACAGTCATGAAAGAAACAGATGATCTGCTTCAATGGAGCTACACAATTCCATTAATCCCCGAACCATTAATGATTTGTTGACAGTTCAGATGACAGGAATTTCATTTCAAATTGGCGATTGTGAGAGGTGAATCATACCTAATCCTCATGTATTACGTGTCCGAATCATGACCAGGTACACCGTTTTTTTTCTAATATGCCTGTCCATAGTCTGAAGGTACCGGTCTGCACACTCCGCTGTAATGTTGCTCTTTGGAAAGACACAGGATAAATCTTGCAACGCAATTTCGGACGCGGAGGTTCGTCCTTTAGTGCAGAAATCCGGACTTTAGTCTACTCGACCAGCCTCACTCCCGATTTCGAACAAAACGCTTTCAAGTGCTCTAACGATATGAACCGCAGTTTGAGAATGTAGAGTTAACCTCAGCCTTCTCCCACTACCCCCCCCCTCTTTCAGAAATGATGAGTTCCAAAACTATTCTGTAACTATGCTATTTGTTTTACCAACTGACCGCAACTGTAATTGTCCCGAAATATCAGTTCCGTCTGTGGATAGTGAGCTATGAATCTGTGGACGTTTTCTGGGTGGCGGCGCTGGGGGTTTCAGAAGCGGCGGTGCGAGGGGGAGCGTATAGTCGTGGGGTATTTTATTATGCCATTCAGTTGCGTGCAGGCGTCATTAGTTCTTTCCTTAGTGCTCGGGATCAACTCTGCTGGTGGTATCCCTCCATGCCAACGCCAAAGTCCATCATATCTTCTCTCTTGGCTATGGGACTGCTGAGGTAGTCGGGCAATTCTGTCGTGTCGCCAGGTTGCACCGTGGAAAAAAATTTTGGATACTCTTTCCCTCACTTAGCAAGAGCCGCGAATCCAGGTATTGAATCGACCGTTTTGATCGGCTAATGACATGATCAATGCGTTTCCTATCAATTTCGCTAATAGTAACTGCATTTGTCGTTAATATTTGTGCAATTTTCTAACCTAATTTAACTTGTCTGTATTCATCATCAGATAATCTCACACTAGTTACTGTCAAGAGTTATCGGGAAGAGTAATTTTGCCCGCCCCAAACCCCCTCCCACTTATCGTCGCCCCCCAAAATTGGCCGCGTCCTAGGAGATCGTATCATCCCATTTGATTGATACCATGTCTTTGATGTCGTCAACCATGTTCGACTCTGACGCCCTCTTGCTCTCGTAGCAGATGTCCTCACCTTTGATGTATGACCCTGTGCTGGTAGTTTGTTTTTTTTGATGGGTTGCCATTCTAAACGAGATGGCAAAACATTGATCTTTCTGTCTTTCCAAATAACACGTGGAAATACAGCGTTTAATCCACTCTTATATGATTACAAGCATTGGCTTATTATTGGGCGTTTAGATAGTTAGTTTGCTGCTCTTCAGGTGTTGATTTTGCGTTAAGTCTTGATTTTGATAATGTCCCAAAAAAATTTGAATTGTACATAAGATTGGTGTGTATGTTGTTTTTGAACATGGTATTAAGTATGTTTAGAGTCTTTCAATAGTTTTGTGGACTTTTTTTAAAACCTTTAATGAACATCAGTCATGTTACTACATCTTAGATCTAGTGTGTTTTCTTCTTAGTTTCCATCGATGTGGACACCCTAGTATTGCCTCAGTACTGTTACTAGGAAAGTTTCGCAGCAGTGCAGTGGTTAGTGTGCTTGCTGCAGGCCCGAAATCACACGGGCCCAAATGGGGATAGCTGTCAATGTTCTGGGCTCCTAGAGAGAAGATTTTTTCTGCAATGGCCTTTTATCTGTGAAGTGGTGAAGCTAGCTTGCTGTTACAAATATGGAATGTCTTGCTTCGAGTGGACGTCATACTACGGACCGACACCATTACATCTCTTAGGTTCATAACCTAAATGGTATCTTTTTACTGTTGCTTGTATATGTTTGTGCTTACAAATTCAGTCATTAAGGACTAAATAACTGCGCTGCCACCAGAAGGACAGTGCATCGGATTCGAACCAAACCATCCCCCCCCCATCCACCGCCCTCAGTGAGGCCGGTCGAAACAGAGGGACGTTCACAACGAGTTGAAAAATCGGTTGTCAACAGACACATAATTATTCACCTTGGCAGAAATGAACATGGACGTTGTCAGGAAGCGCACGACCATCCACCTAAAGTAAGAGAAGTAGGTCTCTCGTTTAAAAAATGAGGGGAACTGACGTGGGCGCTGACACTTGGGAAGGTTAAATACGAATAAGTATCATTTGAGAAATCCTTTGAAGCACCAAAGATCACTTATAAATACATGCAATATCTTTTTGTCCTCCATTAGAATTTAGAATAAAGGCGTAGAAGACTAGATTGACGCACTAGACAACATAAGCATTGAAAGCCATAGTACAACCAGACCCGGAGTCCAACTCCAAATGATGATAGTTCCTCCGCTGCAGGAACATAGCCGGCGTACTTCAACTCATGATCAACTAGAATGTTTTATGCTGTTAGAGTGTCATCTAGTTCTTTACTTCGAATAATTCTTTATGACCATCAAAGATTATATGATGAATCATGCGCATAATGACTCTTTTTTCTACGATCTGAAAACTTATTAACTTCTACTGATTGCAAGGGGTGGTAGTTCTAAGTCGTGGCTGTCCCGACTATTTTCTCTAGTGTAAGAAGTCTCTAAATGAACATCAGATATATACATACACTACTAAACTGTTCGGAAACAAACAAACAAACGAACAAAGTTTCTTTTCAAAGGTTATAAAACGAGCAAGCAGCAACTGGTGGCCATGGGTATTCTTTTTTTTTTTGTCCCCCTTTTATACACGTCAAACAAACAAGTACAGTGAAGAAAATGGTCTGTAACAAGTGACGGAAGAAAACATATAATATATTATCAAGCGTCATTGGAGGTGGTAACGTTGGATCATACTTGATAATGAATTGTTTGGTATTGGATACGTTAAAAGGCAAAGCTTTTTAAAAACATCTCAATTGCTTAGAAGCGCACTAACACCTTACTGTGATAAAAATGACTCACTTCCAAAAATCTGCATTTTTCGGACGGTCCAGTTCCTACTTTGTAAACAAAAGTAAACTGTTTGTTTTGTGGAAGTAGGTAATAATTGCATGTGTCCCTTAAATCAAATCGCCACAGAATTCACACGTGACTCCGTGAAGACAGAGGTTAATTTAACAGAGCAATGATGACTCAAACCCAAATTGAAATCCTTGTAAAAACAAGTAATTTACAGAATGGCTCTTCGTTTGTTTCAATATGCGAATGATGATAAAAACAATTAAATAACATGTCATTCCAGGAATCCCATGGCAGGGTTACCACTTTCCAATCAATGGTAATAGGAAAAACAATAAACAACAATAACATCAACAACAAGACAGAAGAAAGAAAAAAGAAAGAAAGAAAGAAAGGAAAGAAAGGAAAGAAAGGAAAGAACAGAAAGAAAGAAAGAACTGAAGAAGCGTAAGCAGAAGAAGAGTAAGAAGAAGAAGAAGAAGAAGAAGAAGAAGAAGAAGAAGAAAGAAAGAAAGAAGAAGAAGAAGAAGAAGAGAAAAGAAGAAGAAGAAAAGAAGAAGAAATAAGAAAGAAAGTAGAAAGAAAGAAAGAAGAAAGAAATGAAGAAAGAAATGGAGAAAGAATAAAGAAGAAATACAAAGAAAAAGAACCTTTGGAAAAAAAAAAAAAAAAAAGGAAGAAGGACGGACGGATAAGCAAGAAGGAATGAGGAAGGATGAAGGACAGGAGGAGGAACCGAACGAGGAGGAATGGGTTTAAAGGAAGCGGAAGAACAAGGAAAAAGTGTCAACAATTTATGTTCTGCCATATTGCAGAAGTCGAAGTTTAGGGATGATTATCTCCATAACTGTCGCTGTAGAGTTAAACATGTCAGCTTATTAATTTTCCATGTTGCACCTTCTTAAAACGTTGTGTTTCTAGCTGTTGGAAACAAGACAAGAAAACAAAATAGGACACGTGCACTGAATCTTCGGAAGCAAAGTTTGTTTGGATGTGTGTGGAAAAGTCAAAGACACTGCCCTATCTCTTATGAAGTGGCAAAACAAAGAAGACTGGAAATGCCCGTTGCCCCGCCCCACCACCAAATCCGTGCCCACCCCAAGCACAAATAGCCATCAGGCTTTTTGGCTTTTTGTGTTTTTTGCGTCCATTTTGCGGGACATAATTGTCTGTTCCTTTCCCATCACATGGTAATTTATGCCTGTCCCAATCACATCCCATACCATCTCCCATGGGACATTTATCATGGGATTCCCATAGGAATAACATTCCCATGGCCAAGCCTGGCAGCTGCATCCATGGACATATCTCTCTGTCCAATTCCCATCCCCATTCCATTGGTAACTTATGCCTGTTCCATTCCGTTCCATCCTATGTGGGTTCTTGTTTCAATGCATATTGGTGTGCTATGAAGTGATGTATCCTCCTAAAAATGCAGTTGGGGAAATCTCTCCCCTATCAAATATTCGTAAGAGTTTTAGTTATCGATATTTAAAATGACATCATTCTATCAGAAGTTTCACCCATCATTTGATGTGTTTCTTGTTCAATGACGTGGTGCCATAAGTGCGCTTGGGTGACGCCAAAAATGTTGCCCCCCAATCATTTTTTTTTAGTTTTTTTTTTTTTTCATTCTTTATTCCCTTTATATTTTCTTCTTATTTTTTTTTTTTAGTCTTCTATCTTTTTTACATCGTTCAACACGATCGTCTTTCATTACCGAGGACATTACGGAGCGGGTTGTTTTGAAACAATGTTTGAATGAGTGAGGATCAAGTGGCTGGAGCGTCTGTGGCGACGGAGGCGTTATGGGGGGTTAGGATGTAACGACTAAAAATTCGAGATAGCTGAGCGGGGCAGGTTGGAAGTTTGAGCCAGCGCGTACTGGTTGTTTTGTTTTTCTTTTTTCTTTTATGCAAACCCGGTGTTCATGATAAACCATGTCAATCCCCCGGTGAACCCTCAAGGCTACTGACATAGTGTGATAAGTTAAACTTACAAGATACAATTGAGAATACATAAAATCCCCTTTGAAGTAAATACGAGAGGACCGCCGGACCCCTGTTGTCAAGTAACAGTGAGAGTGTCACCAAGCCCTGTGTTTGTTTCCCTTTTTTTTTCCGGTTAAAAACCAGGTAACTTCACCAAAGCTCTGTGTTTTTCCTTCAGAGAACAGCTGGACCTTCACAGAAGCGCTGTGTGTGTCCCGTAACATTAGAGTGTCTCCAAGCCTGTGTTTCACGTAACAATGTGGACCTCACCAAGCCCTTGTTTTTTTCTCCAGGTAACAGTGAAGAGTGATCACTAAGTCCTGTGTTCAAGTAACAGTGAGAGTGTCTCACTAAGCCCTGTGTTGTTTCTTTTTTCTTTTTTTTTTTTTTTCTTTTTCTAATTTTTTTTTTTTTTTTTTTTTTTTATTTTTTTTTTCTGTTTATTTTTTTTTTTTCTTCTTTTTTTTTTTTTTTTTCTTTTTTTTTTTTTCTTTTTTTCTTTATTTTTTTTTTTTCTAAGTAACAGTGAGAAGTGTAACAAAGTCCTGTGTCAGTAACAGTCGAGGAGTGTCACTAAGCACTGTGTTTTTTTTTTCTTTTTTCATATTTTTTCCCTTCAAGTAACAGTGAGAAGTGTCACGAAGTTCCTGTGTCAAGTAACAGTGAGAGTGTCACTAAGCCCCTGTGTCTTTGTCTATTTTTCTCATTTTTTTTCTTCTTTTCTTTTTCTTTTTTTTTTTTTTTATTTTTTCCTTTTTTATTGTTTTCTTTTTTTTTTTTTTTTTTTTTTTTTTTTTTTTTTTTTCTTTTTTTTTTTTTTCTCCTATTTTTTTTTTTTCTTGTTTTTCTTTTTTTTTTTTTCCTTTGTTCTTTTTTCTTTTTTTTTTTTTTTTTTTTTTTCTTTTTTTTTCTTTTTTTTCTTTTTTTTTTTCTTTTTTTTTTTTTTTTTTCCTTCTTTTTACTTTTTTTGTTTTTTTTGTGTTTTTTTTTTTTTTTTTTTTTTCATTTTTTTCTTTTCTCATTTTTTTCTTTTTTTTTTTCTCAAGTAACAGTGAGAAGTGTCACTAAGCCCTGTGTCCACGTAACAGTGAGGATAGGTGTCACTAAGCTGTTGTCACGTAACAGGGAGAGTGTCACTAAGTCCTGTGTCAAGTAAACAGGTGAGAGTGTCACTAAGCCCTGTGTCAAGTAAACAGTGAGAGCTGTAAACCAAGCCCTATGGTCAAGTTAAAAGTGAGGTGTCACCAAGCCCTGTGTCTTATCTTTTTTTTTTTTTTTTTTTTTTCCTTTTCCTTATTTATTTTTTTTTTTTTGTTTATTTTTTTTTTTTTCTTTTTTTTTTTTTTCTTTTTTTTTTCTTTTTATCTTTCTTTTTTTTTTTTTTTTATTTTTTTTTTTTTTTTTGTTTTTTTTTCAAGTAACAGTGAGCGTGTCACCAAGCCCTGTGTTTTTTTTTTCCTCTTTTTTTTTGTTTCAAGTAAAACAGTGAGAGGTGCTGTAACCAAGCCCTATGTTTTTTCAAGTTTTTCTTTCTTTTTCTTTTTTTTCTTTTCTTTTTTTTTATTGCATTTTTTTTTTTTTTTTTTTTTTATGTTTTTTTTTTCCAAGTAACAGTGAGAGTGTTCACCAAGCCTTGGTTTTTTTTCTTTTCTTTTCTTTTTGGTTTTTTTTTTTTTCAAGTAACAGTGAGAGTGTCACCAGCCCTGTGTCAAGTAAACAGTGAGAGTGTCACCAAGCCCTGTTGTCAAGTAACAGTGAGACGTGTCACTAAGGCTCTGTGTTATCAAGGCAAAAGTAAACAGTGAGAGTGTCACCAAGCCCTGTGTCAAGTAACAGTGAGAGTGTCACTAAGCATCGTGTCAAGTAACAGTGAGAGTGCACCAAGCCCTGTGTCCAAGTAACAGTGTTTTTGTTTTTTTTTTTTTGTTTTTTTTTGGTGAGAGTGTCCCAGCCCTGTGTCAAGTAACAGTGAGAGTGTCACCAAGCCCTGTGTCAAGTAACAGTGAGAGTGTCACTAAGTCCTGTGTCAAGTAACAGGTGAGAGTGTCACCAAGCCTGATACTCTGTGACGACGTTGCGTTACTGTATTCTACTTGAACAGACCCGCACATGAAACACAACACAACCCATGGACAACTCAGCGAAAAACAGGGCATTAATATATGATATGCATGGACATTTACCTGAAGAGAACGTTAGAAGCAAGGGTCGTCTCCAGCTTCCGGACTAACCAGCACGGGGTAATATATGAACGGTTGAATCATCAAAATAACTGGTGTGAAATATAGAATGGCCGCCTTGATGAGTGGTGCGTTTCACAACTGTAGGTGTGTCGTCTTCACATAGTGAGTAGCTGGGGCATCCTGTCGTGTGTGCAACATATAAGTATTAGCATGCCAATTTCAAATGGTGTGTGAGTAAAGCTGTTTTATGTCCAGATGACGACAGGTTTTGTATTCTCCACGAATTTGTCACAGAACTGATATTTCTGTAAGTCGTATTTTCAAACATCTAACGTAAAATCTCTGTCCCTTGTGTATGTGCTCCACAGGTCATTATATATATATATATATATATATATATATATATATAATATTATATATTATATATATATATCTTATATATATCTAATATATATATTACATATATATATATACCTTCTTATATATAAAGGCAATCTCCGTCTGTATGTATGTCTGTCTGTATGTATGTATGTCCTTTATGCGTTCGCGAACGGTCCTTCGATTGAGATGAAATTTTCTACACGTCTTCCTCTCATTCTCGCGCTGCCAACTGTCATAGTTTTTTTTTCACTTCTTCCTCCTCCTCCCTCCTCCTCCCTCCCCCTCCCTAAATACGTACGTAAATAGAAGAGATCAAGAATCCCTGACACCACAACGCTAGGAAAAGCGAAGAAAATGACGTGACTACACAGAATCGTCACACGGCAATGTCAATAACAATTCATCTTTTTATGTGTAAAGAAGTTATCTACAGTCATGTAGCAAGGGAAGAAAATCAATGGAAGGACCGAAATCACAGAACCTAGACGAGTATGAATTCGGAATGGCGAACTCACTCCTCCTCTTCTCTGCCTCCTCCCTCCCTAACTACCTCTCCGACCTTCCACCCCTCCTCCCCCTCCTCTATCTCCTCCTCCACTCCAAATCCTTTCCCTCCACTCTTCCTCTTCCCCTACCTCCTAACCCCTCCTCCAAGCCTCCCTCAGCCTCCCTCCTCCTCCACTCCTCCTACTTTTCCATTTTCCTCCGCCCTTCCATCCTCCTTCCTCCTTCTCCTCCGCCTACTTCTCCTCTCTCTCCTCCCTCCTCTTCAGTCTCCTCCTCCCTCTCCCTCCTCCCCCCTCCTCCTCCTCCTCTCCCTCCTCCTCCCCTCCTCCTCCTCCCTTCGTCTCCTCTCTCCTCCTCCCTATACCTCCTCCTCCTTCACCCTCCTTCTCCCTGTTCCTCCTCCCTCCCTCCTCCTCCTCCTCCCTCTAACTCTCCCTCCTCCTCCTCCTCTACCTCCTCCCTTCACCCTCCTCTCCTTCCTCCTCCTCTTCCTCCTCCCTTTCCCACCCCCTCTCATTCACCTCCTCCTCCCTCCTCCCTCCCCCTCCTCCTTCTCCCTGCTCCTCCTCCTCCTCCTTCCTCCTCTCATCCCTTCCTCCTCCCTCCTCCTCCTCCTCCTCCTCCTCCTCCTCCTCCCTCCTCCTCCTCCTCCTCCTCCTCCTCCTTCCTCCCCTCCTCCTCCTCCTCCTCCCTCCTCCTCCTCCTCCTCCTCCTCATCCCTCCTCCTCCTCTTCCTCCTCCCTTCTCCTCCTCCTTCCGTCCTCCTCCCTCCTCCTCCTCCTCCTCCTCCCTCTTCCTCCTACTCCCTCCTCCTACCTCCTCCTCCCTCTCCCCTCATTCCTCCCTCCTCCTCCTAATCCCTCCTCCTCCCTCCTACTCCTCCTCCTCCTCCTGTCTCCTCCTCCTCCCTCCTGCTCCCTCCTCCTCCTCCCTCCGCCGAATATGAATTAAATGATATGCTCCCCACCAGGGACTGGGCGAAGCCGGGCCGGGTCGTCTTTTTTTGGGAACGGGAACGGGAGCAGGGGCCGAATATGAATTAAATAAGAAGCTCCATTTACCCAAGTTAATTGTTGGGGAAGATGTAAAGATCTTTCAAGTGCTCTTTCTAATAATAGACAGACATACAGACATACATACAGACAGACAGACAGACAGACAGACAGACAGACAGACAGACAGACAGTAGATAGTCGTAACGGGAACGGGAGGTCATATGACTACTTATATGAATTAAATGAAGAGCTCCCCACCAGGGACTGGGCGAAGCCGGGTCCGGGCCAGACAGACAGACAGACAGACAGACAGACAGACAGACAGACATACAGACAGACAGACAGATAGTCAGGAACGGGAACTTATATGACTACTTATATGAATTACATTAGATGCTCCCCATCAGGGTCTGGGCGAAGCCGGGCCGGGTCAGACAGAGAGACAGATAGACAGACAGACAGATAGATAGTCAGGGAACGGGAACGGGAGCTTATATGACTACTTATATTAATTAAATGAGATGCTCCCCACCAGAGGTCTGGGCGAAGCTGGGCCGGGTCAGCTAGTATATATATAAAACGCATGTGTGTGTGTGTGTGTGTATGTATGTATGTTTGTGTGTGTGTGTGTGTGTGTGTGTGTGGGTCCGTTTTTTATGCGGTCGCGAACGGTCCATCCGATTGAGATGCAAGTTTCTACATGTTTTCTTTTCATTACCGTGCAACCAACTGTCATAGATATTTAGTGTACATTCAGCTATTTACTTCTAAAATTTAATATTTAAATTACATGACTTAACATAAGAAAAAATATATAAAGGGACATAACTTTTAGTAGCATTGCTATATCTTAGGTTAAGTCCCTGGCTATACATAGATAGACAGACAGACAGACAGACAGACAGACAGATAGATAGATAGATAGATAGATAGATAGATAGATAGATAGATAGATAGATAGATAGATAGATAGATAGATCTGACGCGATAGATAGAGAGGGTGGGGATAGACGGAGGGAGAGACGGACGGACAGACAGACAGACAGGACAGACAGACAGACAGACGGGAACGGGAACATATATGAATACTTATATGAAGTAAATGAGATGCTCTCCATCAGGGGCTGTGCGAAGCTGGGGCCGAGTCAGACAGACAGACAGAGAGACAGAGAGACAGACAGACAGACAGGACAGACAGACCAGACAGACAGCAGATAGTCGGGGAACGGGAGCTTATATGACTACTTAAATGAATTTAAATAAGATGCTCCCCCACCAGGTGCTTGGCGACAGCCGGGCCGGGTCAGACAGACAGACAGACAGACAGACAGACAGACAGATTCCCACCAGGACCTGGGCGAAGCCGGGCCGGGTCAGCTAGTATCTATATCTATAAAACAGAGTGTATGTGGTTTGTGTGTTTGTGGTCAGCTATGTATTGGATGCGTTTCGATAACGGTACATCCGATTGAGATGAAATTTTCTATACGTCTTCCTTTTCATTCCTGTGCAACCGACTATAATAGTTTCTTAGTGTAAAATCTTCTACTTATTTAATAACATTTACTTTTTCATTTTTCATTATATAATTTCTATATAGCAGGGGGACTTCACTCTAGAAAAGTTATTTCAAGGGGCATAACTTTTAATAACATTTCTATATACTTTATAGTCATATTGTTGGACTTACTTGCACTATTGTTAAACTCTTTGTCTATAGTTATTTTCAGGCATATGAGTTATAATAAATAATGATATAATCTTTAAGGCATTTTCAAAGTTTTCATAAAATAATGCATAATGCATAACATTGTAACCCATCTTTTTCTGCTTAAAGAACTTATCAACTGTCATGTCGGTGATTAAAAACAGTTTTCATTAAAAATAATGAATGGTGTGTGGAAGGACATTTCTTTTAAGTTACTGTGCGCCAGGAGCTGGGCGAAACCACGCCGGGTCAGATAGATAGACAGACAGTCGGGAACGGGAGCTTATTTGACTACTTATATGAATTAAATGACATGCTCCCCACCAGGGACTGGGTTAAGCCGGGCCGGGTCAGACAGACAGACAGATAGACAGACAAAATATAGTCGGGAACGGGAGAGCTTATATGCTTGCTTGTGTTTCGTTGGCTTGAGCTCCATCGCGAAGTCCTGTATGTCGGATGAAGGCATCCTGTTGTCCAACATCAGTGTGATGTCATACAGGACCTGAGTTTTGCGTGAGTATCCGTTGTCCCATGTCTGGCTTAATGGTGTGCAGACTGGTGGTTCCTCGCCGTACAGGCAGACACTCTCCGACTTCGAAGGAATCGGCGATCCTACTGACTTTAGCCAGGACCCCGAATGGACCTGTTGCCCAGGACGCCCGACGAGGACGCGTCAATAGGTCTTGGCCAGTATATAACCCGGCCCTGGTGCCTTGGAAACACCTCAGAGCTTATATGACTACGTATATGAATTAAATGAGATGCTCCCCACCAGGGACTGGGTGAAGCCGGGCCGGGACAGACAGACAGGACAGATAGACAGACAAAAATATAGTCGGGAACGGGAGAGTTATATGACTACGTATATGAATTAAATGAGATGCTCCCCACCAGGGACTGGGTGAAGCCGGGCAGGTCAGACAGACAGACAGACAGGACAGATAGACAGACAGACAGATAGTCGGGAAGGGAGAGCTTATATGACTACTTATATGAATTAAATGAGATGCTCCCCACCAGGGGACTGGGTGAAGCCGGCCGGGTCAGCCAGACAGACAGACAGACAGACAAACAAGCAGACAGAAAGACTGATAGATAGATAGATCCCCTCCAGGGGCCTGGGCGAAGCCGGGCCGGGTCAGCTAGTATGTATGCCTATATATATATATATATATAATATATATATATATATATATATATATATATATATATATATATATATATTATATTATATATAGTATATATTATATCATATATATATATATATATATATATATATATATATATATATATATATATATATATATAATTATGTGTTATGCGCGATAAACAGTGGGTGATCATGCTTTCGCCATCTCACACGATCACCAGAGTCCGTGGATCAGCTCAATGTTCATCTCTCGGACCATACCAACGTGGCCAAAACATACATATATTTCCTTCTCTGCCTCCACCTGCTCTTTTCCCCTCAATTTTGCAAGTTGTCACCAAGTTCTGCAATTATGTTACCACATCCCCATACACATTGTACCCACTCACGCTCACCACATTCGACCCCACATACATAACTACTTGCCAACCACCCCACCCCACATACACATATACATACACACACTCACACGCGTCGTAACTCTCCTTTCTCACTCACACTCACCTAACCCATCACTCTAACCCCCCCCCCCCCCCCCCCCCCCCACACAACACACACCCTACCTCCTCTCACTGAACTACCTATATGCATCTGCTAGTTTTACAACGTATACTTTTTATGTTATTGTCAGTTGTAATACAAAATGATGATGAAAAAATGGTACCATTAGTTGAATTATAGAGGCATAATGTCGGTATGGAGTGGGCAGAGCGAGGCAAAAGGTCTTGCCTGATGATGGCATTCGTCTCGCTCTTCACCTGGGTGTTCTTACTGACCGTCCCATCTTGTGGCCTTGGTCTGTAGAAAGTTGCATCCCCGAGTTGCTTGTTTGCCTTCATGTATATACAAGTCTCTCTTCCAAACCACTAAGGCTCTTCTCGTGTCGGCAGGCTTGATAACAATGTCATCACGTCATCACATCCTTTTAGATGTTTGATTGCCTATTGTTCCTCCGCTGAAAGGTTTGGAGTGTCATAGTGGCTTGAATTTTAATTGTTGGGTATCTAAAAGTGTTTTTTCGATACACAGATCCTAGGTTTTGGATGCCCCTGGATGGGTACCCAAGTGGACCTGCGTTTTGAAAGGTGAGAGAGGTGATCGGTGGGATCCGAAGAGTTGTCCTTGTGATCCTGATTACTGAAGTGATGTTTCAACCTGAGAGTGCGAAGGAAACGATGGACGTTTGCGGTAGCCCGTATCCGTGGTCAGAAGGGCGTAGAGGTATGAACCGGATGTCTTTACTGAGGACCGATTTCTCCTGTGCCGATAGGGGAAGGTCGGGAGGTATGCACACAGCTAAATTATCGGAGCCGACGGTAGAAAGAAGCTTGATAGTAGAGTGGTGAGGATGTAGGGGTGGGGATAGGGGCATGAAGTTTGGCTAACTTGGTGTTTTAGCCGTGGAAAGGACACTTATATAAGTGGGGTTGGTGCTGTTGATGATACAGCGTATCATGTAATATAAGAAGCAGTTACCTGATGTAAGATGCTTAAATCGTTGATAGAGGAAAGCAATATTCGAGCTAAAGTCAGACGATTGTCGCGAGTGGTTGTAGACAATATACCCGCAGGCGAAGAGTAGATCATGTAAACTCAACTTTGGATAGGCGTTTACTACAACTGTCATGAAGGGAGCTGCTATTTACCTACTTCATTATCAATATGTAAGGCGGCGTATTGTTTCCAATATATGTTCTTTACAAGTCTAAGATGTTTTCCGTGCATTTGTAGATCTGCAAGCATCCTCATAATGTTTGCGTGTCTTACCTTAAGGTAAGCTTTTATGTAGTCAATAAAGCAAAGACGTAGGCCTTTATTTCCTTTTATAGAAAGTTAAATTAGTGTTCGCAGCAATTAACCACACATCGTGATTGTAACTGACTCAGGAAGCATTCTGAGGAAGGTGAGGACAGGGAGGCCTTCGTGCAGAGTGGCTTGCTTCGCTTCGGAGGTCACGGGTGGCAAGCATCTCCTGGATCTTTTCTCCGGGGCATGCCGGTTTTCTGGGGAATGAACAGGCGGACAGATTGGCTAGCTCGGCAAAACGTTGTCTAGTATTGATGCATGTCAAGGCAAACGTGGTTGCGGCCTTGTGGGAGCACGTGTATACCTCGGAGGAGCAAATGGACCACCATAGTCTGGCAAGAATGAGGCAGCAAGGAGTGACGAGGAGATCTGGCCGACGCACGACTCTCAGAGGGAAAGGCGATTATCAGATTCTTACTGGAGCTATTTTGTTGGGAACTCTTCGCTGACTGCTGAGGATGGGGACGGAGCGCGTAGGGGAATGCCCCGAATGCTGTGATGTCGGTTCATAAATCAATCAATCAATCATTTTCAGAAATTACACAGTATTTACTGAACCCTTGCCTTTTGCGAAGCCATATTGTTCTTCTCCTATTTCGGGGTTGTATTTTCTTACTAACTCTTTGCACCTTGATCCTTAGTAAAAATTATTGTGATGTGACTCGTTATGGTCATTTTGTGAGGTTGATCACATTCCGAGGCTCCTGACATTTTCGGAATTGCAATAAACAGTGATTTACATGATTCACTGGGACTACCAGCAGTATCATATATATTGTTTAGTAGTCTGGTAGCTTGGTCTATACCATACGCTTCTAAGGCATTGTTAATTGCTGTTGTATAGTATCAGATATAATCATAGTGGAGCTCAAATTGGCAGGTCATGGTTTGTTTGGTGATGTGAAGTCGGTCATCAATTCGAGCTGGCATTAATCAGACAGCCCAAATGGGCTCTCATTAAGCAACCGGCCCAAATAGATTCGATGGAAAATGTATGATGATTTCCTCAATCACATTTTAAAATATTGTCCATGTTCTGACATCAGTTTTGGTTTGGCACTGAATTAGTTAAAGTAGTTGTTTGTATGCATATTTTGGTGTGCTGAAGAAGGCCTTCTAACCGCAATGCTCGTTATGTTACTTGCAATTGTGCTTTTTATAAATCTGACAATGATGCCCGTATCTTCATTTCCTTAGAATGTATCTGCCAACTTCTCAAAGTCCTTACGACATTGTGGAACATAGCCTATTTGATCGTCCATCGCTTAAATGTATCAGGAAATTCCTACAACCACCTGAACCAAACACAAGATAAAACACACATTGTAAATATAACAACACAACAGCTGATATAAAACTAACATGTTTTACTACATGCCATTCGGCTGAGCCCAGGCGCCACTGGATCATTAATAACAGCATTAACATCAACATCAACAGCAACACGAACACTAAAAAAATAAAACAAATTGAACTTTGCAGCAAATATAGTACCAGTATAAATGTCAGCCAATCAGAGAGTAGGTGAAACTATACTAGAAACCAGTTGACTATAACTATGACAAACTGAAATTATAAATTGTATCTAAACCACACTCAACCGAGACACAAATAGGTTATACTAAGCCCACATGAGACATAGAGGTAGACAGTCATAATTAGAGACAATATACACAGCTACAGATGTATTTCATTGGTGTCTTAGCCGGATGGAACACGAACAGAAAACTTTTAAAATACAACTGTTTAGTTGATCGTAGACAGATAGAAGATCATTTATTTCTGACTTAGCTAGAGTTGTCATCGTCAGTAGACTATAAGATTCGGAATTAAATTAATATTCCAAAGAAGCAAATGTGTAAAGAACATTGCTGGTATGATGCTTCTTTGGGTGGCTGGTTGATTGGTTTGTTGGTTGGTAAGTTGATTGTTTGGGTGGCTGGTTGTTAAAGACAGACAGACAGACAGACAGACAGACAGACAGACAGCCAGACAGACAGACAGACAGGCAGGCAGGCAGGCAGGCAGGCAGACAGGACACATACATTTGCAACTGTGCACAGATCGATGTAAGCCATGCCCGGTGTATAGGTTTCATCCACATAATACAGTGTCTCTCTGCTACTGCCACTTCTAGTTTCTGTTACAATTTTCGAGGAAACGCCCAGTTCTGTTGTCACGAGAATCTAGAAAACCACAAGATATTCAGGTGCGTTTAAATAAACGTTAGAAGCGACGGCTCATTAAACAGCATGGCTCATATGATCACCATCATGTATTGTTCCTGTACTCATTCACACACCCCCCCCCCCCCCCCCCCCCCCAAAAGAAAAAAAACAAAAAAAAAACATGTAAGGTTTTCATTTAAACTCCCCTTGTAAATTCAGATCGCCTCCGTGACGGAGGCGTGATGGACGCAGTTCGTAATCCAGCATACCCGCGTTTCGAAACACAGCTGTGGGGGATTTCGCAGCAGACGGTCTTTCGTTCGGAGAGCAATGGCAAACTACTGAGCGTAAATTTGCTCAGGAATCACGAACAATCAAAATTTCTGGGGTTGACTGATATGTCCTGTAAAGTGTATGCAACAATAATTGTAAGTTCAGGGATATGCATTCTTAAATTTAGAAATTTAAAATGCCCGGCTGCTCTGTGGACATAGACAGAGCAACAGGGGGTAAACTCTGTGCAATGAATTCGATCATTAAACCCATGTAAACCGCTCATGTGATGTTATAGTCTGGTCTAGCATGGCAACTTGTAAAGACACCTCCGTCGAGGCAGTGTACCTGAGGCTAACACCCACTGTGCACGATAAGCAAGAAACAAGAGCAATCTTCAACATGTATGTATGACCTGTAGAGGTCCCGATTTACATCCAAGACAAGGAGAAGGATGTGTCACACGCATCATCTCAACAGTGTTACGTGTGTTTAATGGTGTCCATAATCTGCATTGCCTGGGGATGTCTTCTTCTGACTGCTTTTTGACACTTTAGTTTTTGTCAAATATGCAGTAACTACACGCAACGTGTGTCACGTCGTTAATGTAACCATTGCTAATTCTAAACAAATATATAACCTAGTCAGATATCATAAGGACATATGCTAACGTCACCACACAACAGTTATGAAGAACTTAATCACCTTTGCATCTGTCTGCACAGAGATGTTTAGTCTCATGACCAGGAGGCTACACTGACAATATCACCAGTGCGGCCCAAGGAAGGTTCGACGCAAGGCGCTCATTGTCCTCTAGGAGGGGGGAAAGGCTGGCCAAATAACCACCGATGCTTTTAGATGTAACAATTTGATGGTCCTAACATTTGATAGACTCAGAGCAATGTGCTGTTTTGGGTGTGTTTCGTGAGTTTTTGTGTACTTTGTTATATATTCTCACTCCAAGCAACTAACTGAACGTGCGTTAATTGTTCTATATACGACATTGACATATGCCTGGGTCATTGACTTTGGGGTGAGTGAACTGTAGCCGGGCTACGAGAAAAACAACCAGCCATGAGAAATAATGGTGAGGGTGGATGCAGACCCCGAGGGTGGATGGGGTGAGAGACAGTTTAGTTTTGTGTGAAGTCAGGAGACAAAAAGGGGAGTTGGGGCTGAGACCGACTGAGGGTGGGATGTTTTGGACAGTTAAGTGTCAGGACTAGAGAAGTATAGGTCCGTGGTCTGCAAGTGAATGATAGGGGAGTTAGTGATAGAACTCTGCCCTGTGGGTTTTCAGTGATGGGAATTCTGAGACGAAGGATTAAAGACTGAGCCCGGTTATTAGCAGACGTAGTGTATTGAAGCCTAGCCCTAGAGAGGGTCGGATAGTTAGCAGAGGCTTCGACCCAGTGTGTGGGTTGTATTGTGTGAAGTCTTGTGGATTTGAGATTTAAGAAAGCCTTGAGAAGGCAGTGATGTGCGCGTGTTAAGTTGTGAGGAGGATATATATATTCTATGGATTATATTGTTTCTGAATATAGAATTATGTTCCGTTTGTCCGTGTTATTTCTGCATTAAAGGATTATGTGCGCCAACTCAATCTTGTTTAATGACTGGTGGATGTGCACGGCAGGGGTGAGTTGTATTATGAGACATGAAGCTAGCTCAACTTACACTCTGTAATGACATACAAGGAGCAGTGTAACCTAGACAACGACCATCTCACTCAGTTATCATTAAAAACATCGTGAGAGACATAAATGTCTTAGAAACACATTTCATTCTCAAATAGGGAGTCACTGATCACAACAGTGGTAGAGACATGTCTGGTATTGTAGACTTTAATGTCTCTGTCTTGTCTAACTATCCAACAGTTAATACATTATTTAACACATGTTGCTGAAATAAAGTATCAATTCCTTAGAGATACGATTCAGAAACATAACATGTCAAGTCACTATCGAGTGGATACCAGCTCACTGGAGTATTCCCAGAAACGAGAAGGCAGACAGAATAGCCAAACGAGGCCTAGCCAGTGAAAATAAAATAAACGCATGTCTATTAAAAGCCCCAAACTGTAATAATGGAGTAAAGTGTGGAGAGATAGCTCTAAAGGTTGGCATGCATACCAGGTACTGAGAAAAGCCAGATCCAGATCAAAAGTGAGGATAACACGAAAGTATTAGCAAACAGAACGTTGTGGATAATCAGGCTGGGAAACTGAAGAGACGAAAGAGAAAAATGCATTATGCATAGCTTGCCTGGAAACCAACACCTTGGAACATTATTTACTTTCAAGTTGCCAGATTAATAATGCACGAAGGGAGATGCGAGAATACATTAAAAAAGTCCCTAAACATACTGAGGGAGTGCGCTTGCATGTAGAAAGCAACACAGTGACCCACCGTTTTGTCAGACCATCTGCCGAACAGGAAAAGTGATATAACACGAAACTAAAGAAAGAAACACAGAAAACACGTGGGTGGAGAGGGGAACTACTTATTTATTTATTTTTAATGTTCAAATGAATCTCTTTCTTTGTATAGATTTACATATGTTTTTGCTTTGTTTGGGTTCTCTACCTTCTCTCTCCCCCCCCCCCCCCCCCCCCCCCGATGTACATCCCTGTTTGCCTCTTGTATTTGTTCTCTCCCCCCCCCCTTTTTCCCCCCTATGTTTGGTTGTCCTGTGGGGAGGGCAGTGACTGTTGTGATGTGTGCTGTTTTTCTTCTCTTATAGGCATTCGTGGACCTCCTGAGAGAACGTGCACCGGATCGGATGGTCATCAGATGAGAGTATAACTTAACATTGATCCTTCCTTTGCCAATAATCTTTTGAGCACTGAATGCAACGTAAATAAGAACTCGATAAGATTATACGAGTTCTTGTCCGTGTGAGGACTAACATATAACAAAAGCCAGTCCTTATGAGGACTTCATGAGTTCAGTCATTGTGAGGACTAAATGAAGTCAGGCCTTGTGACTGCTTTTGAACACTTTAGTTTTTAAATATTGAGCATAACCCACTATTGGCAACGCCGATCGCATTCTGGTATGAACCTAAGGCCCATCCACGTCAATATGGAAGCACTATACTCGAGTTTCTCCCTCGTTTGAGCTCGTCAGTAGTGCATATCCCTACATTGTTCAGTCCTTGTGAGGACTAGATGTGTTCAGTCCTTGTGAGGACTACATGCGTTCAGTTCTTGTGAGGACTACATGAGTTAAATGCTAGTGATGACTACATGAGTTGAGTCCTTGTCATGACTAGGTGAGTTCAGTCTTTGTAAGAACTAGATGAGTTCAGTCCTTGTGAGAAGCAGACGAGTTCAGTCCTGTTGAAGACTACATGAGACCAGTCCTTTGGGAGAAAGCAACGAACAACTGGGAAGCTCCTGAATCTGGCAGATCCTTATCACAACCGGTCCTGATCATGACCAACTCAGCGCAATAAGAGATGCCAGTCAACGTGAGCCTGAAAATACCCAATTGTACCCGATGAACGCAGAGCGAAAAATATAACCAGTCCTGTTTAGAATCAACTCCAAAGAGAGCAAAGAATGGAGCGATAATCAAATTCCACAAGCTGCATATCACAATTATAACCGTCGCTGAAGAAGTCGGTTGAACGAGGCCGAACGTCTATTTTGTTTTCGAAAATACTAGCCGGCTCCCTGGCGAAGGTTCAACGACGTTCTCCGTAATCCTGTGTATCCACGTGAGGAACATAGCTGCGCGAGATTCGGCAGTGGATCGTGTCGCATTGGTTAGTTACAGGGTATGTGAACCGGTCGCTCAGAAACCGATGGCAAACTACTGAGCGTACTCTTGCCAAGAACAGCAAAAAAAGAGCTGAAAAATGCTGGTGTCGACTGGAATGCCCTGAAAGGGATATGCAACTTAAATTTAAAAAAAAAATACTACACTGCACCACAGTAGTAAAAGGAGAGGACCCTTCTTCACTTCGTGAGGATTAGTGGGGACATGGGGATAGCCTCATATGTTTGTGGGTCAACCGAAGCCCAGTGGGTGATATATCCAATATCCAGGCTTGTCCATGGGAATGGGATAACCATGGGGATCCCATTGGAAACCTCCAAAGGGATGGGATGGGATTTGACAGCACACATTTGTATTTCCCATGGGACACATGAGACAGTAGCCATGTCTTAGCAACTTCATCTACGTCAGAGCTAACCTGAATTTTTTTAAAACCTTTTTAAAGCATTTTATCCTTCTTATTTTAAATGTATATATTTTTATCAATTCTTTAACTCTCGGTGGAACACCGGATAAATAAATAAATGCGCGCATGCGCGCTGCTAGTCAGCCATTGTTGCTGTAGTTGTTGATTGACATCTTGGCGATTTGTAAATACGAAGCTATTTTTAATCTGCTGTAATCGAAGTTGTTTTGTTGCTGAATTGCAGTATTTTAATTTGGTTGAATATTAGGTACTATATTTATAGGGAATGTGGACACTAATAAATGGGCCATGAATGGATCGCTTTTTCTAAGTCTCTTGTTCCAACTGTTATTTCATTCATCGAGAATTTAAATCTTTCTTCTGAATCATCTGCTGAATGTAAAGTAGCAGGAATTGTAGAACAAAAGCCGAAAAGTGATTTTGACTTATGTGTTGATCCTCCACCAAACAAACCGCTTAAGTTTGATGACCCCCGAAACTAATGCCTTGAGGATGAAGTCACTATGTCTCAAAAAGTATTGCAACTAACTTCACAACCATTACATTATTGGAAAAATGAACATACGTTTCCACTGCTAAAAGCAAGTGCGAAAATTGTTTTGGTCATACCAGTGTCCTCAGCAGCAGTAGAGTGCTTATTTAGTGCAGCTGGATTGTTGTTGAGTAAGTTACGAAAACGGATGTTAACAGCTCTCGTTATAAATTCTGTGTATATCAGATTTGCATGTAAGATGAAAATTGTGAAAATGGTTCAGGGACTACCTGGATTAACTGAATTATTAGAACCAGTCGATCAGCAGGAAATTGATAATGTGCTGAATAGGTAGAGTGACTCAGAAGCAGAATGAGAGTGTCAGAATGACACTGACTTGTCATGTTTAGATTGAACTTTGTTTTAATAAAATACTCTTGAATATTAAACTTAATAAATTCTGTTGCTTTACATATCTCTTTGTATATGTAGTCCTATTTAGTAGACACTAACCCTAAACTTTCATAAATTTCATAATTTTATTCGAACTGTATTCCGTATTAATATTATCATGGAAATCCCATGGGATGGGATGGATGGGACAGGCATAAATTGCCATGGGATGGGATGGGACAGAAAATGTATCCCATGGACAAGCCTGCCAATATCACAGCAGCCAACTGTGTTTATCTTACAATTCATAATGCCTATTTTGAAAAAAACTCGGCCGGCAGGCTCTTGGCCACAACGTTAGCACGGTACCTCACATAAAGTACTCACCTTAACATATCGATCTTGTCCATCAGCTAACATGTTTAGATTAATTGTAGATGTTCTCTTTTCCGGAAGTATATATGACATCTTGCGTTCAGCAAACCAAATGCCGGAGATTTTGACCCCATGGATACACATAGACTCCACGTACTCTTCAAATCCAGGCTTAAAGTTAAATGCCCTGAACATAGAGAAAAATTAGCATTCATCCATACATATATACACAAGTAAATGTGACTGGCCCTGGTATATCTGAGGAGTGGGAAGGAGAAGGTTAGATGCCTCTATATTCGTATCTTAACTAATTACTGGGCATAGCAGGTTTCCTCCCTGACAATCTCATCACCATGTTTAATATAATTACATCCCCATCAAGTACAGTAAATGCACATGTAAACATACACACCTACATATATACCGTTCATCCACCCATCTATCCATCCATCCATATATACATACAGGGAAGACCAGTATCAAGCGGTGAACTATAATACACGTCGTATGAGCGACGAAAGGGGGTTGGGATTGGACTGGCTTCCTTATCTTGTAGACCAACGTTAGCCGTAAAAGCAAGTGTTAGAATCCCGGAGTAAGAATCAACTAATACATCATGTGTTCAACAGTTGCCACACCCGTTATAGCAGCTACCCCACCAGGGCCGTAGTTTGTACACTATGGGCAGCAGCTAACTCAGGAAACAAATACCACACCCCGGCGTGCAGTCTTATGAATGCCACCTGATTGAATGACAAGTTATAACACAATAAGATAAAACACTTCCATTCTTAGACTGGATGTTATGCCAGAGTTTGTTCCGCTGTATTAGTTGTGATTTTTGCTCCGTTAGTGTCAACAACCGATGTTTCAGGCATCACAGGATTACTTCTCTCGCACCACACAAGGAACTTGCAAGTCGTGTGAGAGGAAATGGATGATACATTTTATTGCCGTTGGCTCTTTACATTTACAAAACAGTCGCTATCAAATCACACACAAAGCCACATAATTGCCTATCACTAGTTTCCTAACCCTATTGCTAATCTCTATCTACTTGGCTACAGAAACCCCTATCGACACTAAACGGTGCGCTCGCTACCAAGTCAGTCCCCAGTCTGACTTTCCTACTCGCGTGGCTACACAGCACGCGGAAGGACCTTGTGCGTCCTTCGGCTTTTTGCGTGCTGTCACACTCAGCACGCTTATAGCAGCCGTATCCTATTGAGTGGCAATCCACTTCTCTGTGGCTATCACGTAGGCGTGATTCTGCCGTGACCAGAGTACTAACTATCTGGTCGATACCTCCGTGTCTCATGAGAGAACTAGTTAATAGTCCCCCTTTCTATCACCTACCCTGCCCTCATATCGGGGCACTGTGTTACCTCTAATCTACTTGAGGTTGACCACTCTTCCCGGTGGTCTTCTATCTTGAGGCAGACCTCAGACCTCTCTACTTCAGTCTTTGACACACACCCTCCACTCCTGTGTTGCGTCATCAACTTTGACTCAATGGTTGTGACGCAAGAGGTTTCTAAAAAATTAGTGTATCTAATTTTTGTCAAAGACTGCTGATAACCTGGCTTCGGGTAACTCAATAGACTTCTACTGACTATTGTCACAATATAGTATCACTTTACTTGGCTACTGGCAATCGCCACAAACTTGTCTGGTTGGCGTGAGCCCTCTTCTCAATCGCAATATTATCTTTATTAGAGGTATGTCTGAACCGGACCGTTGTCTTATAAGACCTGTCCTCAAATAGTAAATTAACTCACTACCCATACAAAGTTGACTTTCTTAGGGTCAACACATGAATTGCTTCATGTCCCCCATATAATATTAAACAACCATTATACAAGCTGTGTGCGACAGGCTTTACCTATCTCGCTTCCGCGTGTAAAGTTATCTTTCACTGTTAAGTAAGTGTTTCGTTGTCTATTGTGTCCCCTGACCCGGAGTTATCTCCCTTTGATCTACTAAAAATGTATGCAATTTACATGTTTGTTTTCCTGGATGTTTGCGTGTTTGGATCTAACTAATAGTATAATCTAACTTCTAACATGTGTATCTATCTATCAAGTGTATGTAAGTTAGTTTTCAAGTGCCATAATTCGGTTAAATGTGGCCACAAACAAGTGTATAACACTAATTCGTGACCACGTTTCCGTCTTATGAGACTTAAAATACTTTCTCTAAGATCTACACTAAACTACACACAACACATTCAAGACAGCACATTTTCAACATCGAAAGCAAACACTTGACGCAGACAAAAAAATAAAAAAGAATCGTGCTGAGCGGCAGAAAAAATCCTCTGACTGATCTCACTCTCTCCTGTATAATTTAAATTTGCTCTCACTTTCACACTTCTGTCACACATCTTTTACCCTCACAATTATTTAAAAACCTTGGAGTGACACTGTACAAGTTTGGCTCAGTTTGACAAAGTTGAGCTTAATGACTGTGCGTAGATTGCTGCACGAGTCATGTATTTACAAACTATTTACATGTAAGAAAAAGGGTTGATGGTTTGTACCCTGGTATTATTAACCACTATATTCTACTGAAATAATAGTCTAAATACTGAAATACTAATAGTAGTTCTATAAATATGTCTTTAATGTGTTACCTACTTTAATCTAATTTAAGGGAAGTAATCTAATTATTTAAAATGAAATTGATGTGAGATGAGTTATGTACCTTTCTGAAATGGGTAATGTGAAATGTAATAAATTATGTACCTTTCTAACAAGGGTAATGTGAAATATAACAAAATTATACATAATGTTTTTTAAAAGAAAAAATATATGATTGATATTTTTACTCTAAATGGTGTAAATGATGTATGTTTATTTGTATAATTCTTTTATCCTATCCGGTGTAAATTAATCATAATATTAAATGAACAAGTTTGTTAAATGGATTGGTTCATTAAGATGGCATGAACTTTAGTGAAATGAACCAAAGTGAAATGTAACAAACTAAATGTACTATTACTATCTAAACTTTTTATCCTAGTTTATAATTAGCTGTTATTACGTTTAAATTACTATCCTAATTTACTTTTAAGCTAAGTAATTGGGTAAATTAATGATCTATCTAAACTACTTAAAAAAATGAAAACTATTATATTTCCTAAATCTAAATGTATCTTAGAGTGACCTAATCTAACTATAATTTATCAGTATATTAAAACGTTATAATACATATCACAATGAGTCTATATATACATGGTATTTAAATACCTCAGGTTAGTCGTTGCCCTACTGTTTAGAAATTGCTTTCCTTGGCATAATATATATATACACAATTGTCCTGGGTATATTAAATACATTACACAGTCATACTTGTGTCCTATGGGTATTGCACCTGTAGAGTTCGCTGGTGTCGTAGACAAGTATTTTCGTGTCTGTTATTTATGTTCTGTTCTGACACTGTTTTTCCCTGTTTAACACAGATGACTCACCGGAACATATATGGATCTTAGTATGTAACGAGCTGTCTTAGTTCACACGGTGATATACTTGTTCTCGGAGCACAGTTCTTATTTTGCTGTCTACGGACACATGGTAGTTCACTGTTCTTAGTACATATTTCAGAACATAATGTCTATGTATTCGTAACATTTTTCACATAGAATATTCTAATGTACTCATTTAACATCTATTACTCTACACTCTCATGTGGAATCTCCGGTATTTCTACCTCAGATGGTCGACTAAGGGTATCAGCCAGAATGTTGTCCTTACCCTTAATATGCTCTATACTAAAAGTATAATTTTGTAGTATTAACGACCACGTGTATATACGGTCATTCCGATGCACACCACTTTGTATGACCGTGATTGGGGAGTTGTCAGTCTGGACAACGAAGTGAACACACGCTAGAAATCGATGCAGCTTCCTCACCGCATAGATGATGCTTAGGGCTTCCAACTCTGATATGGAATATCTGGACTCAGCAGGTGTGATCTTACGGCTCACGTAGCAAATCGGATGGAAGATGCCATCATAAAACTGGCCTAGTACTGCAGCGATGGAGATCCTGCTGGCATCTGTCCTAAGATAATAAACGAGCCTAGGATTAGGCAAGCGGAGGATTGGTACATTACTAAACAGGATTTTCAATTTTGACAATGCAGAAATTAATAATGCATCTTTGACTTCTAATTTTACAGATGCTTTTAAAACATTTGAAAATACACTTGTAATTTCCGTTAAGTTTGGTATGAACTTGCTATAGTAATTTACTAACCCCAAAAGGCTTCTGACCTGCTTCTTTGTTGTAGGCATGGTCAGGTTCATAATTTTGGTAATAATTCTATTGTCAGTCTTTAGTTGACCTTGTGAAATGACATGACCCAAAAAATCAATTTCTTTTAGGCCCAATTCAACTTTGCTCGGTTTGACAGTGAGACCGAAGAGTCGCAACCTATCGAAGACATGTCTTAGTTTCAGTAAGTGTGTTGTCCAGTCATCTGTATGGACACATATATCATCTATATAAGTCACTGTATTCGTCACTCCATGAAGTAGATCTCTAGTTAAGCTTACGAAAGTGGCAGGAGCGTTTCGAAGTCCGAAAGGAAGAAAACGCCACTCGTACAGTCCTAAAGGTGTTGAAAAAACAGTAAGATGAATGGATTGAGTCTGCATAGGGACCTGCCAATATCCCTTAGTAAGATCTAATTTAGAAAAGATTTTGGAGGTGGACATGTCAAGAATAAGATCTTCGCAGGAAGGAATTGGTTCTGCGTCGATCTTAGTGACGTGGTTGAGCTTTCTATAGTCCACACACAGACGAATTGTGGAGTCTTTTTTCTTAACTAGGACGATTGGAAAGGAGTACTCAGATGTAGATGTCTGGATGATCCCACTAGCTTCTAAATTAAGAATTTCCTTATTTAGATTGTCCCTATAGCTGAGTGGGATAGAGTACGGCCTGCATTTGATAGGCTTAGAGTCCGAAAGAAGAATGGAGTGCTCGATTCTGTCTGTCCTACCTGGAATGTCAGAAAATATGTCTTTATACTCTGTCACTAATTCTATTAATTGTCGTCGTTGAACGTCTGTTAGTCCCTGTTCTATCCGTATGCTATCTAATGTCGCAGTCTTGTCTACAATAGGAACAGGTAGTTCTATTCCGTCGTCGTCTACCTGATTCAGTACGGTAGTGGTGCTAAGTGCGTTTTCTGTATTCTCACTAAGTGTATGGATATCGTCGGATTTGCCAGTCTCGCTAACTAGTGTAGTTGCGTTATGTACGCCTGTCGTCTGATCACTAGGTGTGGGTGCACTGTGTTCGTCTGTCTCTACTTCTGTCTCTTGTCGTGAAAAGTAGGGTTTCAACATGTTGACATGAAATATCTTTAAGTGTCCGTTTATCGATATTTCATAGTCGACATCTGAGAGTTTTTGTATCACCTTGAAAGGCCCTTGGCATGAAGTTACCATTTTATTACGCTTGTCTGGTAGTAGCACCATTACGTCTTGATCAGTTTCAAGTGTTATGGGTCTAGCACTTTTGTTAGGACTGTGATGTTTGAGGATATCTGCACTGTTCACTGGAGTGAAACCATTCTTCTCCTCCCAGACAGATATTTCTTCATCTGTACAGTGCCTTAGCTGGGGTAGACACCCAAGAATTAAATCAGTACAAGGGTTGTCAAGTATTGCACAAGTAAAGGTACCAGAAAGGAACGGGGTGTTTATACGGGCTCTTGCCAGAGGATAGGTTTCTATATTACCAGAAAAAGTCAGGCATTTTACAGAGTCACCAGTATAATCCTTTGGATTAACAAGTTCCTTTTTCACACCAATAATAGAGCTCCCACTGTCAAGCAAACATCGGCATGGCTTCTCATTGACCAAAGCAGAGTGAAACAATAGATTGCCTCTGGAGGCTATAGCTGCGTTTGCATTCTCCATGGAGGATGTTACAATATGCCCACATGTAAGTTTGCCGTCTGCATGAAATTGGTGACATTGGTCATAATTGTCAAAGCTGAATACATCGTTCACACAACACACATCCTCAGATTGCTTAAAAGGTAATACATTTTCAACTTCACACTCAGTCTCACTACCACTATCAGAAGATGTACCAATCAAAATAGCATTGTTGGCTTTCATACGTTGGCGGCCCAGGCACTTATTTGAATAATGGCCGTAGCTGGAACAAAAGAAGCATTTGACTGCACGCCTGTATGCAGATCTCTTGTTTTGTTGCTTCTTAATGACATTCTCAAGATGTACAGGATAGTTAGGCGATTTATCACACATAGAATAAGTGTCATGCAAAAGTTGACAGTAGATACATTTTGACACTTTCCTATCTTTCTTGTCGACTCTATGAAATGGTTTTCTATTACTCTGATAGTTTTTAGGTTGGTCCTTTACAAAAGAAACTATTTCAGATTCGCTATTTGAAGTCTTAAAAATATCTCTATTTGAGGAAAAATATGCAGAGCCTTTCTTTTCATATTGTTCTATGGTCTCAATGTCTGACTGCTGCAGAAATTTAGCAAAAGGAGATGGTATAGTGGATATGACTTTATCCATGGCTATTAAATTTTTAAGTCTGTCAAAGTCTTTTCCTATGTTAGCTGCATTAAGCCACCTATTTAGTACACTTTGGACATTTGAGACGTAATCATTGAAAGTCTCTCTAGGTTTTAGTTTTAAATTTGAGAACTGAACCTGATACCCAGGGGCATCAAGTAAAAAGTGTTGCATTATCCTATCATGGATGTACTGATAGTTAGATCTAAGATCAGTTGGTATTGATTCTATCACTTTAAGGGGCTCACCACTCAGGTTCTTCATATAAATCATAGCCCACATCTCTATTGGCACTTGGTGGTATTTAAACTGATACTCGACATTTTCTGTCCAGGCTGATATGGAATCTTCTTTACAGAATGGTTTAATGATATTTTTGTATTTATTGAACTTATTTTCTTCTTGTTGACTTTTTAGTTTAGTAGCAGAGATTTCTAAGTGTGAATCTACATCCATACCTTTCATCTTTAACTGTGTCTCTGATTCTACTTGTATTTGTTTTTCCTTAACTCTTGCCATTTCATCTATCTCTTTATGCTTTAGTTCTCTCTCCTGATTTAATTGCTTTTGCTTTAATTCTAATTCCCTCTGTTTAATTTCCTTATCATGTTCTAACTGTTGTTGCTTAATCTCCTTATCATGTTCTAACTGATGTTGCTTAATCTCCTTATCATGTTGTCTTTCTCGTGCACGTTCGTCTCTCTCCGCATCTTTTGCTTCTTTAAATTTTTGATCAGCATATTGTTCTAGCTCCTTACCTGTGTATTGTAACTCTTTACCTGCTTTTATGAAATCAGCTAAAGTAGCCATGTTGTTGTGTAATTGGCTAGCGTTGACCCGCACTGAGCTCTTTAATCACTTATTTATCTTAGATACGGCTTATTTATCTTAGATATGTTATGTTTCTTAATCTCTCAGCACTATAAATTGTACTCTTAGTTTATGACCTGGAAAATTTTATCCTGTAAAACAGAGCACAAAAATATGCTAATGCATCACACGCTGAAAAAGAGATGCATTATTAATCACATTGCATGCCAAATACGTTGAGTATACTCATCTTAATGTTCCCGAAAATCAGGCACAACCGTTTGGCAACTCAGGTCCCCTCGTTTGGCACTTCGGCATACACACGAGTTACTATTTATAACCAGCTGTTGTTCACCCTGGTTCACAGAGCAGCAACAATTAACAAATTGCAAACGACATATAATTTTTGACTATTTGGTACAATCACAATGACATGCCCCCGGACAAACAGAATGTAGTCTAATTAATATTAAATGTCAATGTCCTGTCTTCGTTCTATCGTCTTATGCCTTTCGTTCCTAATCTAGTTTAATCTATGGAAGTGTTGTGCAGACCAAGTTTAATTTGCATAGCCAAAAGTAGTGCCATCGCGACGGTAAACAAATAGGAAAAGTACGAAAAAAATTCAATAACTGCTTTGAAATAAATATAAATATAATAATAATGTTTAAATAAATAAATATATTCATTCACTAACTTAAATAACCAAATAATAGTTAATATAAAGCACAGATTCAGGCGGGCAGCAGCTTGGCGATTAGTAAACAATCAGATGCTGAATGCAAATGGCGTAAAACAACTGCTTGTCAATTGCAATACGTCAGAGGCGCAGCGCTATTTTTAGCTTGCAAAAATCGATAGTGTTGCCGGCATGTCTATCGCTTCGCCATGAATCATCTTTGATAATTATTCATAAACAAATAAGTAATTACATAAATAAATGAAAGAAAAACATAATATCAATACTTACAACTTCGAAGAACACATGAATATAAGTACACAATATTTCACTAAACACAAATAAACATTATTTTGTCACGATAGGCACAGCTCAGCTCGCAAATTGTTCTAGTCTGCACACGTCATCAGTCACTGACACAAATTAAACCTTGTAATTCACTACTAGTAACCTTAGTCTAGAGCCGTGGGTAAGTGTAATAGCTTGAACATTTGTCCAAGCCACACTTCTGACACCACATTAATCCTAGCCTGTCAACAACCGATGTTTCAGGCATCACAGGATTACTTCATCTCGCACCACACAAGGAACTTGCAAGTCGTGTGAGAGGAAATGGATGCTACATTCTATTGCCGTTGGCTCTTTACATTTACAAAACAGTCGCTATCAAATCACACACAAAGCCACAGAATTGCCTATCACTAGTTTCCTAACCCTATTGCTAATCTCTATCTACTTGGCTACAGAAAACTCCTATCGACACTAAACGGTGCGCTCGCTACGAAGTCAGTCCCCAGTCTGACTTTCCTACTCGCGTGGCTACACAGCACGCGGAAGGACCTTGTGCGTCCTTCGGCTTTTTGCGTGCTGTCACACTCAGCACGCTTATAGCAGCCGTCTCCTATTAAGTGGCAATCCACTTCTCTGTGGCTATCACGTAGGCAGGATTCTGCCGTGACCAGAGTACTAACTATCTGGTCGATACCTCCGTGTCTCATGAGAGAACTAGTTAATAGTCCCCCTTCCTATCACCTACCCTGCCCTCATATCGGGGCACTGTGTTACCTCTAATCTACTTGAGGTTGACCACTCTTCCCGGTGGTCTTCTATCTTGAGGCAGACCTCAGACCTCTCTACTTCAGTCTTTGACAGTTAGCTGTAATGTCTATGGGGAACTCGCCTTGAGATTCTCGCATAGATCCGTTGTTTACACTATTGCATCATCCTCTCCTGTGCTATGCTGTATGTTTTCTTTACAACTGCAATCTCACATGCATCGCTTCCCTCAGTGTCTGCCCATGGCATATACTTTTTTCTTAACCGTGTTTCCGCAAGACTCGATGTATGGGAACAAGTCTACACGCCTGTGTTCCCTGCATCGAGCACATCCGATTGAGGAGTTGCTTAACAAACGAGTTATGGAGGGTAACACCTCCCACAGTAACAGGTAGAGCCGAAACAAATAATTGGATCGCCAGTTAAGGTTCGGTTGACTTGCTTGCAGACACTTACATTTTAGATGAGAAATGTTGCAACTCTATGAGGCTCGTTTGCGAGTTGCTAGCACGCATGCTTGTCGGCCAGGTGTTCGAGTATTGAAGCCGTTTGTTGTTGTTGTTGTTGTTGTTGTTGTTGTTGTTGTTGTTGTTGTTGTTGTTGTTGATGTTGTTGTTGTTGTTGTTGTTGATGATGGCTGTGTTCCCAGGTAGACCCAACTTAAAATGAATACCAAGAAATGGTATGTGAAGTAGTAACGGTTTGTGTGATACAGAAAACATCACCCGCATAGTACCGATTGATGTATGAAAATTTTCGTCTTGGGAAATACTGGCAGTAGTTACACATAGAACGAAAAGGATAATTCTGTTTAGACGTAATTCAGTATTTTCACACACACACACACACACACACACATATACACACACACACACACGCACGCACGCACGCACGCACGCACACACACACACACACACACACACACACACGTACTCGCACACATACATGCATAGATGCGCGATCTAGAGACAAGCTATCAGACCATTGAATTATTTTATATTGTGCTCCAACAGCCGGTCTCCCTGGCGAAGTGGTTAACAACTTTCTACGTAATCCCTATATCCAGGTGAGAAACACATCTGCGCAAGATTCGGCAGCGGATCGCGTCGCATTGATTACTTAGGGGTATTGAGCCGGTCGCTCAGAAAGAGCGTAATCTTGCCAAGAACATTAACAGCAGCTGACAAATGCAGGTGTTGACTGCAACGTCCTGTAAGGGATATGCAACTTTTAAAAAAATGCTCTAACACGCACGTACACAACATCATACACAATACATTGACTCTCCATGACAATGGCAGTAACTAAAAATGCTGGTGTTTTGTTTCTCATTGATGAAGACTTTTGTCGCCATGTGTGTGTGTGTGTGTGTGTGTGTGTGTATGTGTGTGTGTGCGTGCGTGCGTGCGTGCGTGCGTGCGTGCGTGCGTGCGTGCGTGCGTGTGTCTTTCATTGTGTTGAGCTCCCATTTTTATTTTGTCTTAATGTGCACTCCGTGATAAGATTGAGCTAACTGGCATCTCATTTGGGAACTTACTTGAAATCAAATGTTAAAATCAAGGGCTCAGGTCCAGTTTGCAAAAATAATGAACATCCGACGTATCCCTCCGAGTAATCACCACTGGAAAAGTTAGGTTGCCTGATAATAAACGGGCTGTTAGCGCTCAGATGCACGACTTTAGACATATTTGGATGGCACAATGTGTAGACTGGGTAATTCTGCGGAATACAACGACATGTTATTATCCAAGACATTTTGATGTAACTTGACGCGGTCTGTAAAGGAATGCCACTTTATGTCATGATGACCTCATATTGTATTTCCTACCACTCAGTGTCATGTTGAGATGTCTGTAAAACACGGACACACAACTAGCATACCAATCTGTGTCATGTTGAGATGTCTATAAAACACGTGCACACAACTATCATACCAATCTGTGTCATGTTGAGATGTCTATAAAACACGTACACACAACTAGCATACCAATCTGTGTCATGTTGAGATGTCTATAAAACACGTACACACAACTAGCATACCAACCAGTGTCATGTTGAGATGTCTATAAAACACGTACACACAACTAGCATACCAACCAGTGTCATGTTGAGATGTCTATAAAACACGTGCACACAACTAGCATACCAATCTGTGTCATGTTGAGATGTCTATAAAACACGTACACACAACTAGCATACCAATCTGTGTCATGTTGAGATGTCTATAAAACACGTACACACAACTAGCATACCAATCTGTGTCATGTTGAGATGTCTATAAAACACGTACACACAACTAGCATACGGTGTCTTTCACTTCTGTTAGTGTTATACCATGTTGCATGTCCTTTGCTTAACGGTGCGATCAACTCCAGGTAGAATTTAAAAGCCATATTTATTTACTGGTTTACCATTGCTTTCTGAATGAGAAGAGGTTTTAAGTGCAACTTAATGTCGATGTAGGAGTTGGACCCTCTACCTCGCCTTCAGCGCAACGGTGAGTTTAAAAACGAGTTTATTATACTGTCTGCCATGTGGAAGCCTTCTGTCCGTGGTATATGCATCCATCAATCATCCATCCATCATGTGCCATGCCGATAAGCGTGGGAGGTCATGTTCTGCCATCCTACTCGATCCCAGAGTCGTGGATCAGCTTAGTGTTCCTGTCTCGACCATGCCATGTGGCCAAGCTATCCAGGTATTTACTTCTCGATCTTCCCCTTGGTCTCTTCCCTTCAATCTTGCCAGTTGTCACCAAGTTCTCCAAGTAATTTCTTCTCATAACATATATATATATATATATATATATATATATATATATATATATATATATATATATATATATATATATATATATATATGTATATATATATATATATATATATATATATATATATATATATATATATATATATATATATATATATATATATATATATATATATATTCTTCTTCAGCGTTCCGAGCCATTGACGGTTCTTTGCTGCAGATACAATCTGTCTCCATTCGTCTCTCTGGTTGACCTTCTCCTGCCAGTCGTTGATTCCAAGTGCTTGTAGGTCTGTATATATATATTATCTCTCCACCGTCATTTTGGTCTACCCCGGGTCTACGGTCATTTATTTCCTGAGTGTAAGCGAGTTTTGTTTCCCTATTTTCTTCCATTCTTTTTATATTTTCTTCCATTCTTTTTATATGCCCCAGCCATTGTAGTCTATTATCCTTCATGATACCAGTGATTAGCGGGGACTTAAAAAGATCATAAATGTCTTTGTTA
This sequence comes from Cepaea nemoralis, assembly GCA_014155875.1. Classification (NCBI taxonomy): domain Eukaryota; kingdom Metazoa; phylum Mollusca; class Gastropoda; order Stylommatophora; family Helicidae; genus Cepaea; species Cepaea nemoralis. The sequence goes on from JACEFZ010024843.1 coordinate 38,861, forward strand.
CTTCTTCTTTTCCACTCTCCACTTTGTGTATCCCTAATGGGTCCAAAAATGCGTCTTAAAATTTTGTTCTCAAAGGTTTGTAACAAGGTTTCGTCTCCTTTCGTTGTACTCCAGGTTTCAGAGCCATACAGCACAACTGGTCTGATCAGTGTTTTGTATACTGTGATTTTGGTGTTACGAGACAGCGCATTTGATTTTAGTAGATGTTGTAGCGCATAGTATATCTTATTTCCAGAATTGATTCTAGTTTGTATTTCTTCCCTTATGATGTTGGAGCAGTTGAAGATTGTACCCAGGTATTTGTATGTTTCCGTTCTTTTAATGGTCATATTATCTACTTGTATGTGGCCAGAGTTTTTAGCCATTCCTTCTCTTGAAATTACCATATGTTCTGTCTTATCTTGGTTGATAACCAGCCCCATCTGTTGGGATTTTTCCTTTAAGTGAGTCAATATTTCCAATGTCTTTTGTTCATGTTCCTCTATAATATCTATATACTCTGCATAACCAAGTAGCTTGGATGTTCCTCCAATATCACATTCCTCCTTTACCTTCCTTACAACTTTCTCTAGAGCCAGATTGAAGAGTTGCGGCGATAGTGCATCACCCTGTTTCAAGCCAGATGTTAGTTGGAAAGGGTCTGATTTCCTGCCTTTATATGTTACTATATTATAAGTATCTTCCATTCATAGTCTGGTCATGTTGAGTAACTTCCTTGGTATTCCAAATTCCTGCATAGCATTCCTTATACTATTCCTATGGACACTATCATAAGCCTTTTTAAAATCCACAAAATTGTTAAGGAAATCTCTTTTTTGTTCCCAATTGTTCTCGGCTATTTTTCGTAAGATATATTGTCGTCACCTAATATGTCTTCTGAATATGGTTTTAGTCTATTTATTAATACTGCAGATAGTATCTTATAGCTTGTGGACAGTAGTGATATTCCTTTATAATTTTCACATTGGAACGTGTCTCCTTTCTTAAAGATAGGTATCAATAATGACTCTTTCCAGTCATGGTGTAATTCTTCTGTCCTCCAGATTTTTATTATTAGTTCGTATAGCTTTAGATGTAATGCATGGCCACCTGCCTTTATAAATTCAGCAGCAATTCCATCAGCCCCTGTTGCCTTATTGTTTTTAAGTCGTGTGATTACATATAGGATTTCTTCAAATGCAGGTTCTTCAGTTTGTGGTTCACACGTTAGAACCTCTTCCTGTGGGAAAGTGTTACTTGGAGCTTCACAATTTAGTAATTCGCCAAAATATTCTTTCCATGTGTTGCACATTTCCTCATTGGTATTTATTATATTTCCATTTTTGTCTTTTAAACCATATGTGTTGAGTTGGTGCCCTCGTTTCATTGACTTCAGATCTTTAGAAAACTTTCTGGGCTCGTTTTTCTGGTGATTAGTTTCCATATCTTTGATTATATTACTCATATATTCTCGCTTCTGCTGTCGAACTATTTTTTAGCCTCTTTACATTTATTTCTATATTGCTCTTCCTTTTAGATGTTGTTGGTGTCATTTAACCATAAATACCTGGCATTCTTTTTCCTAATGACTGCTTCTTCACATTTTTTATTTAACCACCTGTTCTTTCTATGCATGGTTAACACACCGAGACATTCTTCTGCAGTGGATTGAATTGTATTCTTGATGTTCAACCAAGTTTGGTCAACGCTTTCCTCCAAAGGGTTTTGCAGTGTTTCAAGTTTACATTTTATTTCAACTGTAAATTTATCTTTGACTGTAATTTCTTGTAGTTTTTCTCTGTTATATGTTGGGTGTAATCTTTGTAATTTAGTATATAAAGCTCTCTTAAGTCTTATTTTAAATTTTGCTCCAACGCAAACGCTGTGGCACTCAGCTCCTCTATAACTTCTAACTTGTTGTATGTTTGATGCATTTCTGTTGTTAATTAAAATGTGATCTATTTGATTATAGGTTCTCTTGTCACATGATTTCCAAGTTTGTTTGTGTATATCCTTCCTTTGTAGTCTGGTACTGCTAATCTGCAGTCCTTTGGCTTCTGCCAGGTTGATGACTCGCCTTCCATTATTATTTGAAGTTATATGTAGGCTTTCCATAACTGCCACTTTTTTATTAGTTTGCTCTCTACCTATTTATGCATTGAAGTCTCTCAGCACAATCAGGATGTCCTGTTTGGGGGTTTCTTCTATGACATCTTCCAAATCATTAAAAAAAAGTCTGCTTTAACGTATTTCTCTTCAGTAGGTGCATGTACATTAATCATCGTTATATTTTTCCATTTACCTTTTATTCGTAATTTACTAATTCTGTCATTAACAGCTTTAAAGATTAGAACGTTCCCCCATAACTCTTTTTTGATGACAAAACCTGTTCCTAATTCATGTTTATTTTGGGTGTTTCATCCATATATTGCAATAATTCCATTTCGCTCTAAAGTACCCTCTCCTTATTTCTTGAATTGCTGTTATATCCATTTGATATTCAACCAGCTCCCGGGTTAGTTCTTCAGCCGCTCCAGCTTGATATAGTGTCCGTACATTCCATGTTCCAAATCTCAAGAGTCCTTTAACGTCCCGAGGTCGTTGTCCAAATAAGTCAGTCCGAATTCGAGACTTATGTATCTGTTTCGTAAAATAAAATAGTTTTTACAAAGGTGGGGATGTTAACCCCACGCTTCAACCCCCAACCTGGAGGACCAGGGTGTTTCTCTTTCTCTGTTCTCTACCCTTTGACCTGTGCGGCTTGGGAGGCCCTCTGGTAGCTACGCTACCGCCGGCATAGCTCTCAGGGTCATTGAGAAACTCAAGCTCCCCCACCACGACAAGGTGGAAACAACATCTCATAACATGCCCACAAAATTTAGATTGTCTACGTGTAATGACTCTAATCAGTTTACGATCTTCATTTGTTTCTTGAAGGACTTGTTCATTGGTTTTTCTGTCTGTCCATGGTATTCTTTGCATTTTCCTCAGAAATCACATTTCCACGGCCATCAGCTGTTTTTCAGCTTGACTGCTTATTGTCAACGCTTCACATCCATACAAAAGTATAGGTTCTATGTAGCACTTCAACACTTTTTTTCTCGTTTCAATTGATATCGTTTTATTGATCAGTATGCTTTTCATCTTGCAAAAGCTACCTTCGCAATAACAATTCTTGTTCTAACCTCTTCAAGGCATCTCCCATCAGATGTTATAACTGTGTCGAGATAACTGTATCGATTCACTTGCTTAAGACTATGTTCATTTACTCGTATATCAGATTGTGGTATTTCCTTCTTCCCAGTGACGACCGTGATATATATGACACATATATTGTCACTGTAGACTTGACAATACGTCGGAGTTGCTGGATGTGTGAGGATCACAACCCTCTGTCTCGTGTAATGACAACCATTACTGATACTGATGTTGCACCATACCATGCTGTCAAACAGTCAATTATCTTCTCTCTTTGTCTCCCCTATCCCACTTCCCATCGAACTTATACATTTAGACGACACACTCCAGCTATCCTCTTCTCACGGTTTGCTCCCAGAAAGCATCATTCTGATGCGGGTGACCAGTTCTTGCTGTAGATTACAATATTTCAAGATAGCTCAGTTACTCTTACCATCTGTAGACGGAGGCCTCACCATATTAC